>JAAGKR010000639.1:109822-134817 GCA_011419295.1 Clarias macrocephalus | reverse complement strand
TAGGGTTTTGATGGCAAATTGGGCTAGCTATGAAACAACAAATTAGAAACATAAGCATGCCACAGTACACCTATTCACCACCCAAAGACTGAAAAAAAGAAAAAATTATCAAACCTGTTGTTGTTGTTTTGTTTTTTGGCTAGTTTTAGGCTCTCTTTGCAGTTTTGAGATGTAGATTGGGTGGACATTGTGCCAAGACTGTCCAAGGGCTCATGAGAGCTCATGTTTAATCTTTTTGGTTTGCTGTGTACTGCTACTAGTCTATGTGGATCACACAAACATTGTCATTATGGAGTATAAATTATTTTACCTTGTTGAATGTTTTAATAAAAAAAAAATCACTTTATTGCCAAAAGTGTGTGAACATATGACCATCACACACAAATGTCCTTTTTAGGTACTGTACTAAAAATAATGCAAAAGTGGGCATCATTTTATTATTTATTTATTTATTTATTTTTAAGACAGGTCATTCAAATTGCATATGTTGGTAGAGTAACTCTTCCACTATACTCAGATACTACTTAATATAGTAATGCTTTTGCATCATTGTTTATCCCAACTCATTTATTTTTCTTCATTGCTGGTTTTTGCCTTCTGCACATGTTGTTCTTGTCAATGGTGTCATCTCCGTAAACATTTTGCACAGTGGGAGACCATCAACTGTGACGGGGAATTTTCAAAGAGGATTTGAGAGTTGGTTTCTTTACCCCGGTGGTCTTCATGGACCACACTTTCTGCACAGGGGCATTGAAAATGGTCATCCAGGATACAGCAGCCCTGGAGCAGACAGGGTTAAAGGCAGTTTGGTGGTGCCCGAACACTCGACCTTCCTATCAGTAACTCCCTAACCGTAACCATTTGAGCCAAAAAAATTGTATTTTATTGGTTTTACAAATAAAATAAATACTTAATCAGATTGTTGAAATTTAAAATTAACTTTAAATTTAATTAGACTTTTAACTTTAAATTAGAACTTTAAAATTAGGAAGACAATGTGTTTATTTAGGAAAAATAACTTTACAGTATATGGAAGAGGAGGGTTTATTTATTTTATTTATTTATTTTTCCTGATGGAGAAATCCTTTTAAATTGGATGGAGTTAGCTTCAGGTCTATAGATTGTTAGGTCTGCAGAACACCTCTATTTCCAGTATCCTCAGTAATCCTCAGTAAGTTTATGGATTATGGACTCCCTGTGATGGAGTGTACATATGGGCTTTTTTATGCATTTGGGGCCACTCTCTCTTGATTCAAAGTGGGCTGCACCACTATCTAATGGCCATACAGCTGTTTATTCCCAAATACTATGCATGAGGTAATGCTATTTCTTTCACTCCTAAACATAATTGTGCTTTCCACTGTTGAATTGTTTTAATCATGCAACTTCACAGAGTGTCAAAAGTGATCCCCATTCATGACTTTTAATTGACTTTTAATATATATTTTTTTCTTCCCTGACCACATTTTTTCCATTAAGTTTTTAGCACTATCCCTCCCTGTTTTAATAACATGAAGGATTCTTAAAGTTCCAGTAATTTTAAAACAACTTGGTTGTTGGGACATACGTCTTTTTACCTCCCGACAGTCTAAAAAATAACTACTGATCCAACTTGTGCTCTGTCAATAACTAAACTCACAGACAATGTTGCTGTGCAATCAGTGTTCTGTTAAGTATCCTATTTAAATGATATTTTTTCTTCTTCATTCAGACCTCATTCACAGAGTGCACTTGAGGGGTTCATTCTTAGTCACTCGCGCAGCATGGAATCACATGAAGAAGCAAAAATTTGGAAGGTAATGTAATGGCCATGTCTATGAAATAACATTGCATTTTATTCATTATTTAAAAAAGCAAACAAACTGTTGCAACAATGATGTGCACATCACTGCGCAGAATCATCATGACCTCATCAGCTTCTGGAATATATGGGAACTTTGGCCAGGCAAACTACAGCGCTGCCAAGCTGGGCCTTCTGGGTCTGGCCAACACTTTGGCAATTGAAGGCCAGAAGTACAACATCCACTGCAACACCATCGCGCCTACTGCAGGCTCACGTCTCACTGAGTCCATCATGCCACCAGGTTAGAGAGTGTTGGATAAATAATTGAATAACAAAGCCAACACGCAGCCATGTTTATCTATGACCCTCCTCATGAAAAGATTGGCATGCTGTTCCGGTTTTCCATCAGTGCAGAAATGTTCCCTCTGAGGGTGTGTAATTTGCATATCTATCAGGGTGCACTCTGCCTTGTTACTGTATATGCACAGCACTTTTTTTTTTTTAATGAAACCTTATTAAACCATTTAATAGTAAGTAGGCCTATTTTAAATGAGCATGTATTAAAATAATTATATTAAAAGCATGCAACAAATGAATAATATCCAGACAAGCTTGGTACAGTTATTTGTGTGATATGTTTAAAAATACAGCATGCAAATTCATAATACAGCAATTCTGCTAAAATCTACTATACACAAAATATCATATCCCTTGCAGGATGTAACAGGTTTTTGGTGCGGCTGAGGTAATTTCAAAAATGTTTTTATGCTTCAACCTTGTACAATGTTAGCATGGATTTTGAGCTGAGTATTGTGATTTGTGATCAATTTTATGTCTCTCGTCCACAGATAAATCTTGTTATTACAGTTTTCTATAGTCTGTAACACATCTTCAGAAAATAGATCTCGTTTGTTTCTTCTTGTTTTTTTGCCAACAGTGCAAATCATAGGGAATTTTAAAGTTACTCTGGTGGAAAAATGCTATTGCAAGCTACTTGCCTATGAACATTCTGTAATATTGGTTTGTGCTGTATACTTCCCCACAACATTACAAAAAACACAAAAAAAAAAAACACTCTGGATCTGAGTGTGAGAAAATGAAATCAGCTAACTATGTGCGGAAATGTGGATTAATTTGCCGTTCGTTCAAAGCACTAATTTAAAAACTAATTTAAACTAACATTTAAAGATTAACACCTTTTCCTATAAAGTTAACAGCTCCGGGCTTTTTCTTACTGCCACCCCTAAAATGTAAATTTTTTTAGAACATATGAAATAAAATATTTTTGACTCCTCTTTACCAAGTGCACCAAGTAGCAGCTTTGTGTGGGTAAACACTGCTGACAAGATACAGTCTTGACTTTGATTTGCTCCATGAGTATTCATTTCCTGAAGTGGCGTTTTCTCAATATTAAGTTTCTGTGCTGTATTGCGGAGGAAAAGGTCCACGAGATGTTCTGCTAGATAAGCAGTTTAATAACCTTTGAATGTTTGATATTAAGTAGTGTGATCAGATTTATTTTGATTTCCCTCTTGCTCTAATTGTTAGTGACAATGTGGTATTTGTCCTTGTCAGATCTGGTGGAGTCTTTGAAAGCTGAGTACGTGGCTCCTCTTGTCCTGTGGCTCTGCCATGATCAGTGTAAGGAGAATGGAGGCCTTTTTGAGGTGTGGTTCTAAATTTTAATCATTTTGACTGTAAAGTCGTAACTGGTGTTTTTTTTTTTTGTTTGTTTGTTTTTTTAAACTGTCATCTGTGAAAGTCATAATTGTTCTGATAATTCCAAATATTTCTTTCTACTGTTCTTAGGTTGGGGCTGGCTGGATCAGCAAATGTAAGTGGAATTTTGCTCGTCTGTTTTTATAGAGAGAGAGAGATAGATAGATAGATAGATAGATAGATAGATTTATATATGTAAGGATTTACACATTGTAAGATTATTTAAAGGCTTTTAATTGTGTGTGGATGTGCAGTGCGGTGGGAGAGAACTTTGGGCGGTATTGTTCGTCATAAAAACCAGAGCATGAGCCCAGAGGAGGTCCGAGATAAGTGGGACCAGATCTGTGACTTCACCAATGCCACCAAGCCAACTACTATTCAAGGTGAATTCTGATATATTGTAGGCCAAGAATCACCAACGATATGTTAAGATGTGTCTGCCTCAGCCTAAAAATGATACACGAGACAACACAAGCCAGTAAAATTTACTTTTTCTTTATAAGTAGAATCTTACTTATTTGAAGGAATTTATTAAAATGAAATGCATATACTGTATGTCACCAGGAAGGGGACCAGGGCAAGCCTCTTCTTTAGACCATACATGACAAATAGACACATGACCACAAATACAAATTCAACTGCATAAATCAAATCCATTAGCAGATTTACAACCATATCAAATATGGTTATATCAAATCAAATCCATGAGCACATTTACAACCATACATTAGATGCTAAATGAGACTGTTTTGCTTTTCATAACTGCCCTGGGGATGTACTGTGCAGAGTAGAGAGAGCTGCAGTACGGCTTGTTAGCATGGCTTTGTATTGCTCATCACTTGTGGTATGTTTGCACTGAGCATGTCGCTGTCTTCGTCTTCTGAGTGTGGGCTAGTTAATTAAGCATTCGGTTCCCTATTGTGATTAAGAGTCAATGCAGTTACTGGTGGATGTGCTGTCAAAAGTGGAGGCTGAGAAAGGAATTAGAGCCAATCCAAACAGTGCTGTGATGACATCATCTGTCATAAACCCTGTGAGTACTGAATATGCAGCTTTAAATTGATTGTGTGGTCATAGATACAGTGTATATATAGGCAATAGTCACATGTATATGTACAGTATATATACATTAAATATATTACAAGTAAATTTTAGAGCTTTTCAAGCTAATTAGAATTTTACTTGCATGTTGGCAGACAGAGGCCATTGGGAAGGTGCTTCCTGAGATGACCTTTAGTTACACTAACATGCACTGCATCTTGTATGCCCTTGGAGTGGGAATGTCTACCCGAGAGGCCAACCACCTCAAGTTCCTGTATGAAGGTCATGAGGAGTTCAGCTGCCTGCCTACATTTGGAGTCATCTCAGCCCAGGCATCAATGCTAAATGGAGAACTTGGCTCTCTTTCGGGGCTTAATTTCGACTTCACAAAGGTGAGCAACTTTATAGGATGCTATCTATTAACATTTAATTATGCACACAGTTGCCACTGATCTCACCAAGGCTTTGGCTTGATCTGATCAGATTTGGTTCAATACATCTTATATATACACATAAAGGTGCATCTCAATACATTAGAATAGTTGATCACAGAAAAAAATTTATATTACTTAAGACCAATAAAAAAAACGGCCCGTATTCACAAAGCTTCTTTGAATTCTCTCAGAGCACTCCTATCTTAGCCTAAAAGTTCCTAGCTGGGAGTCTTGGACTAAAAGTGATTTAGAAAACCTCTTAGAGCAACTCTGAGTAAGGAAAGTAGAAAAACTTTTATCTTAGTGAGGAGGTGTGGTCGACCCCGTTGCTAGGGATGATGCAGCAATTCAAGGGCTGTGATTGGTTGATAAAAAAATTACCTCTGACCTCTGCAAAGGTCTTGAAATGAGCTCTTTGTGAAAATAGATCATGATAATAGAATAAACAGTGAAATCATACTGTTTGTATATAATGAAACTGTATAATCATGACTACAGGCTACTTTATGCAAAGTTTCTGTTATAGACTAAATATCTTAAAGCTAATTAAAACAGGCAAATGTTGAAAATGTGTCGACTTTTGAAGCAGCCAATTTCCACACAGTAGTTACTATATTAAAGTTCTTACATTTATTTTTTGTACTGATTTTATTACTTTTAATCCATTTCAGATTGATGGGAGCAAAATGTCTCAGCTTTTACCAGTTTACATGATCACAGGACAGTCTATTTTAGCTGCACTTTTGGATGATATGTAGTCAACAATCCAAAAGAGATGTAAGGAAGTAAAACAACAAGAAAACCAAATTGGACAGGAGAGCAATGTTTACTTTTAGCTTTATATTTAGTATTTGGAGAATATTTATTTTTTCCGCCATTTTGTTCTCTGCTATAGAAACTCTTAAGCCTCTTAATAGTCCTCCTCTCTACTCTTAACAATTTTTAACTTAGGAGCTGTTTTTAGGGCTAAGATGTTTCATGAATCATTTTTATTTTAACTAAGATTTTATCCTAAATTTAAGGGGGAAATTCTAAGAAAATGTCATAATTCTAAGAATTTTCTTAGAATTCCGTCACTAGGAGCAACTTTTAGGCTTAAGAAGCTTTGTGAATACGGGCCCAGGAGTGTTGGACTACTGGAAAAGCATGAACATGTACAGCACTCAATACTTGGTCAGGGCTTCCTTTGCATGAATTACTGCAGCAATGCAGTGAGGCGATCAGTCTTTGGCACTGCTGAGGTGTTATGGAAGCCCAAATTGCTCTCTTGCGTGTGGGTAGGTCCTGCTGGAATCTGAAATGAGCAACTTTATAAAGCTGGTCTGCAAAGGGAAGCATGAAGTGCTCTAAAACTTCCTGGTAGACGGTTGCGCTAAGCTTGACCTGATAAAACACGGCGGACCAACACCAGCAGATGACATGTCTCCCCAAACAACCACTGACTGCAAACTTTACACTGGACCTCAAGCAAACTTGCATTCTGTGCCTCTTCTCTCTTCCTCCAGGGATCTTGATTTCCAAATGACATGCACAATTTAATTTCACCTGAAAAGATGATGTACACAGAGTATGTTTCATTGAGTTCACACTGAGTGAAATAAAAGAATATTTCTTGTTACAATTGGTGCTTATAATATGTATTGGCTTTATTTATTTATTTATTTCAAATTTGCAGCTCCTACACGGAGAACAGTACCTGGAGGTGTACAAACCTTTGCCTACTTCTGGTATGTCAGCTGTCCCATAGTTTTGTATGATCAGGGCTTTTTTTTCTTTCACTTAACCAGCTGCTCTAACCAACATCTGTTTTCTAGGAACACTGACCTCAAAGGCATCAATAGCAGACATTTTAGACAAAGGGTCTGGCGCAGTCATACTATTGGACGGTGACTTCAATTATTATTATATTATATACTAATTACTATAGTGTTTTGCTGGGATTACATGAAAGAACTACACAGTATTGTAATTACCTACTGTTTTAAATAAATAAGTAACTGAGCTAGACACAATAGAAATAGAACAGTGACGCTGCATTTTCATTCCTGTAGTTTACACTTACAACAAGCAGGAGCTGGTCTGCTACAATCAGTTCTCACTGTTTATTGTGGGTGCTGGGGGATTTGGAGGAAAGAGAACATCAGATAAAGCTGTGGTAATGAACCCTATACACCATAGTCTTGTTTGCTTTTTCCTGTTGTACATTTATACTAGGTACTGTATCCTCCTTTTTTCCAGGCCACAGCTGCACCACCAAACAGATCACCAGATGCAGTCGTGGTTGACGTAACCACCAAAGATCAGGTATGGTCAAATGTGACATGTGATAAATGAATGATGAAACCACCACAACAATGACTGCTGCACTCTTGTAGACAGTGCTATAAAATATAGTTATACATAATTGTTTTTCAAGTTCATATGATCTGACCTATTTCACAATTCAGAGAAGTAATATTTTGGGCTTTTCTTCCAAGATCTCAAAAACCTCTTTTTTTGCATTGTAGGCTGCTTTGTATAGGTTGAGTGGTGATTGGAACCCTCTTCATATAGACCCAAGCTTTGCAGCAATGGGAGGTAAGAAGGGCCGTTGCTTCCCTCTTTAAACATGGTGTTTTCGGAATCAATTACAGTAATAGCATTTGTACTTGAATGTTTAAAAAGCTATCCAAAACTTTAGGCTTCAAATCTCCCATACTGCATGGACTGTGCTCATTTGGATTTGCTGCTCGGCATGTCCTGAAGCAGTATGCTGGAAATGATGTTTCCAGATTCAAATCTATTAAGGTGAGGCAAATTGATATGGTGCCACTACATAAAACCTCATGAAACTTTTCTAACAGATATGCAATTTGTAGTGATTTACAAATGAATATAATTATTTGCATTTTTTTCATATATGCATTAATCTATTATAATGTTTTCTATCGCCATTTAATGTATTTCATTTATTTAATATTTTTTGGGATAGGTACGATTTGTGAAGCCGGTGTTCCCAGGCCAGTCTCTGCAGACAGAAATGTGGAAAGAGGAAAACCGAATTTATTTCCAATGCAAAGTAAGCATAAGTGCTTATTTATTCTGCTTACATCCATCGGTAGTGTTTATTGAATGCTGAACCTACTGTCGTATTTGTTCTGGCTGTTTAGGTGAAGGAGACAGGAGATGTTGTGTTATCTGGTGCGTATGTAGATTTACATGCAGCTTCCGATGCTGTTACCAGCACTTCTCCAACAGAGGTATGAGTATCATTTGGATTTATTATTGTTGATGTACTTTCAAGGAAGTTAAAAAAAAAGTAGAAATATTTGTAATATATGTAAATATGCAAAAATGACGATGCATCACAATATGACAGACCAGCGGACTTCAGAGCGACTTGGTGTTTTCTGAAATCGGACGCCGGATCAAAGACATGGGTGCTGAACTTGTGAAGAAAGTAAATGCCATTTTTGGATGGGAAATTACCAAAGGAGGAAAAACAGCTGCCCAGTGGAGTAAGAATGTTTATTTACCAATAAACGTGTTTATTTACCAATAAACATGTTTATTTACCAATAAACATGTTTATTTACCAATAAACATGTTTATTTACCAATAAACATGTTTATTTACCAATAAACATGTTTATTTACCAATAAACATGTGTCTCACATAGACTGATATTCTCAATGGCTGGTGTCCAAACATCAGTAGTAAGGGTGCTAAACAAAAATAAGTACTTAAATATTTGGTCTAAAAAGATCTTTAAAAAAGTTTTTCAAATCAAAGCATTGTTCTTTTTTTAGTTTTAATGTCAGCCCATTTGGCACATGATGTTTCTCTCATTACACATAAGATACCATGAAATGCTAATTTTCCAACCGGTAGTCTGATCTGTTTCTGTACAGCCATTGATTTAAAAACAGCACAAGGTGCACTCCATAAGGGCCCATACAGTGGCAAAGCTGATGTGACATTTACCGTGGCTGATGAGGATTTCATGGACGTAGCATTGGGGAAGCTCAACCCTCAGAAGGTACCTGTATGCCACATTTTTAAATGAAAAATTGATATTGAATTACCATATATGAGAATGTTTGGAGTAGTCTACCACATTAATGCTGTTGTTCAAGGAGCAGTGTTTTGTTTGTTTTCCACATAGGCATTTTTCGCTGGCAAACTGAAAGTCAGAGGGAATATCATGCTGAGCCAGAAACTGGAAACACTACTGAAGGATTACGCCAAGCTGTGATACACCAGACAACCTAGTGCCTAGAGAAATGCAGACTGCATGACAGTTTTACTGAAGGTGTATGATTGATTGTTGAGTTTCAAAGTTCAGCTTTTACAAATCCTCAATAAGAGTAAGAAATTTCAACACTAATGGAGAATAGCAGAAAATTAACAATATTCATGGTAAGGATATGATCTAACCTTATTTAGTTGTAATTGGGTTTTCTGAGTCTTTAGTGTGCCTGGATTTCAGTAAATTGAACAGTTTTTTTCCTGTTAGTCACAGTCAGGCTTGTCCAAAACAAATCTGAACAAGAAAAAAAAAATAGATATGTTACCTAAATCTGTCACTTAACAGTTGTCAGAGCTGATTTTAACCTGACTAGCTCTGAAATTAAGTAATTATGTAGTCAGGAGATTATTGATGGAGTTATTGATTAGACATATTTGAATAATATACTGTAGCAATTGAGTTACTTTTGTGACATAAAAGCATAATTTTGATTGATTAACAGTTATAAAAGACTAATAATTTATAGCAAATCTGGTCTATTAAAGGTTGTTTATTTCAAAATTCTTATTTCTGTACTCAAATTAAATTACTGTGCATGTTTAACATGTTGATAATTTCTAATAAACCTGACCTTTGTGGAATACCTAGAGGAAATACCCGTTTCCTTAATATAAAAACTTCACATACCCCTCATAAGTGTTGTAGCAAGGAGATTTATTATATCATTACAGGTGATGTACATTACATATTTTAATTTACAATGATCTTTCTAACCATAATAAAATTAGATGGAGTTTTGTATATTCACATTTTAGAGTAAAGGGAGAGAAGACCTATTATGCTACACACCACAACTACAGTTGATTTCTTATTTTCAGCTTGTTAATCAAGTGTCACTTGATCCTCATTTAGCCATTTTCTGCATTATAATATGGAATTCTATGAATGATTGGTGATATCACTGCTTTCCTGTACAACATGAATGACATCAGTGTGTAAATGTACATGAGGATCTCATAGCAAGAGCTAAAAATGAAGGAAGGAAAAAAAAATAGCCTAAAGGCATTTCTAAAAACAAGAATATATTAAGAGTATAATTTGCAAGATCAGCTATAAATGGCACATCATAAATATTTTGTTAAACAATTGTTTTAAATGCCTGTGATTAATAAGAGTATTCAATCAAGATGTTATTTTATATTTACATAAACAAAATAATTTTATCCTTCTCAGTTGCTCCCCAAAATAAAGCTAATGTACATTTTTACACTTTTTAGTTTTATTCTTGTGCAATGGCTGACTTATCAGTCCTCATGAACCACAAGGCTGACAAAAACATCAGTCTATCTGCTTATTCACAATAGGCTATCAATATGTACCCTTTACCTTTGATTCAAAGAACAAGTCATAAAGTGATAAGCTGAAGGCATAGAAGTGATAAGATTCAACTTTGGCAGCACAACTGCGATTCAACAATTTAAGGGCTCAATAATTAGCTAAAGTGTTGAACCAGAGAAAGGTAAGAATATATTAGAAATAATCAGCCATCAGCCAGACCCCGATGGACCAAAATATGTCTATGTTGGAGACAATAGCATTTATTTGTTGCTGCCCGTGGCAAGGTTATTCCAGTTATGTTCACATAAATGCATAAAACGTCTGGCAGATATTGGAAAAGTGCTTTGTATGAAAAATCATATCCTTCTTCACTAAAGCATTCATAATGATAAGTTCAAGTTTTTTTTTTTTTTTTGAAAGAAAGAATTATTTATTTATTTATTTATTTTAAACTTAGATTGCCTGTGCTGATATACATATTTACTATACAGGTCTTGAACGTACCCAATCGATGATGACTATGATACAAATACCTAAATACTGTTCATCTTGGCATTATTCTTACAGAATGCCTTGCTCATACCATAAGAGATACCAGCAGAGACTAGTACACAGTTAAATGCAAGAATGGTCACAAATTTGTAAGCTACAGTAAGTTTACAACCCTCACGTTGAACCAATAGATGTCACATTGGTCCATGGTTGTACTTCAGGTATAAATATAAGGACACTTTTCACTATAATATCTAGTCCACAATCACAACACTGCTTAGCAACAGATTATTTAAGGCTTACTTATGTGGGGTATATGTGGTCTACATTTTTCAATATGATTTGACTACCCAAGTAATGCTTTTAAAAAGGGGTAAAATATATCATTTAATGTGCTTCAATATAATATATGCTTGATCCGGATTTAAGTGATATGAAAGAGCGTCCATCCTCTGGAATTCAGTCAGGGTTCCTCAGTCTTGTGCATGTCCCAAACCACTGACTGATCAGCAGCGCTGTATTCGCTCAGGTTAAAGTTCCCCTTCCCAGTGGTTCGTATTGCTCATCTTACCCTGTGCAAAAGTTGCTCCGACCTCTTCAGTTGTGCTAAATGATGAACTTCACATCATTCTTCACATTGTTGGTGTAGGTGCTGACACGGTCAGGCAGGACGCGCATTTTCATGGTGCCGTCAGCACCGCAAGAAAAGATGTGATTGCCTGGTGCTGTCTCAATCTGCATGACCCCTGTGCCTAGGTTGCGGAAGATGGACTGCCGGGCATGTTCATTCGGGAAAGTTCGCAAAAGGCTCTGCGTTAGCATGTTCCACACCTGCATAAAAGCTCACCGAATTAGAATCATTTGTCTCTTGGCCAAAAACACATGACATCATAGTTTCACTCAAGTAACTTTTTTGGTGTCCAGTAGTAACATTTGTTAAATGCGGGATTAAAGGTGTTATGGTGACAATATACTGCAGGCAGTAAATTAAAAACTGATGTATTTTAATAATGCAGTGTTGTTTACCCTCTTATAAATATCTGCTGGGCATGAGCAAGTAAATCAATAACTTCTCCTTGCCTCTAGTTACAATTTGGTGGAAACACTGAAATGGCCTGATGCAGGAATAGGTTATTTTAAATAAACAATGCTATTATTTTAACTTTATACTAGATACTAACATGGGACCAAGTTCTGGATTCCAACAATAAATTTAACGTACCTTGATGTTGCCCTCAGCCGAGCCGCTGATGAAGCAGCTTTCTGTAGCGTCCACAGCCAGCGCTTTGACAGCCGAGTCATGAGCCTGGAAGCTCTGGCGCTGAAGCTTAAGTGTGAGGTCCAGCACGCTGATCCATCCTTTCCTGCCTCCGCTAAGCAGCAGCTGCTGTTTAGGAGAAAGAGCCAGCACAGTGGCACCGGACTCATGGCAGCTAAAGCCTGCAATCAGACGAACATGCTTAGTGCGATTTTACAACCACACTGATATTGGTCTAAACCAAGGATGGATGGATACTGATGGATACTGGTATGACAGAATACACTATATGGCTAAATGTTTGTTATAATCATATGCACTTTTTGAGCATCCTATTCCAGATTTGCGGTAAGGAAAATCCTCAAAAAGCTTTCCACTAGACTTTGGAGTGGGGCTGTGGGCCTTCAGCCACAAAGCATATTAATGAGGTTTGTTACAGAGTTTCGTCAACAATTTGGAGAAGACCCATGTTTAGGGGTGATGGTGAGATGTCTACATATTTTTGGCCATATACTTTATCACAACACCTGTGTAAACAATAGCAACAAACAAAGAAGAGAGAATTACTGCCATGTGCAATTTGTCACACATAATATGGTCAGGACTGCTGTTGTCAGGATTGCCATGGCAACACTTCATTTATGTATTACCCAGCAACACCATTTTTCACAGCAGGAAAAGAAGCAGTTTAGCTCGTGAATAATACATGCTTGGTTGAGTAATAAAACTATTGGCAGAATAATCTAGTTAAATCCAGTCTTGTGTTTTTCTAGGTCATCTAGATGCAAATCTACTGCGTGTTTCAGCAACTTGCAAATCATCTTTTCTCACTGCCAGTGGCCCAGGGTCCTCAGAGAAAAAGATTCAAATTTGCTGTCATAGACATTTGATGTCTGTGACCAGAGGTGAGGTGAGGGACAATTTTTCGTAAAGAATTTAGTAGATAATGACATCATTAATGCTTTAACTGTACTGCTAGCTAATACAGCTGTATGGTTAAAATCAATCATTAATCTTTGATGTATCTGGCACTGTGCCCTTATGGGGATGTAAGTAGCATGAACAGCAATATTCAACAGCTTACCCACGCTTAATACCCCACATGGTTGGTGGAGTGTTTATGTGCATAGTACTTATGTAACACATAATTTGATAATTTAGCGATTTATATATACAACAAATGCAAAAAAAAAAATCCCCATTATGTTGCTAATCAGGGAGCAGGGATAGCTCAGTGGTTAAATCGTTGGACAACTGATTGTAGGTCACAGGTTCAAACCCCAGCATCACCAAGTTGCCACTATTGGGCCCTTAAGCAAGGCCCTTACCCCTTAACTGCCCAGAATTAGGATTAGATACAAACATAAATCGCTCCAGATAAGGAGGTCTGACAAATGCTGTAAATGTAATCTACTGAAGGAATAAATTGAAGCACTTAATAAAAAAAATCTTAAGTGTTTTCCTTAACCAAGGTAATAAGTGCACTTTAAGGGTCTGCTGCTACTGTCATGTTATGTCAATATATTAAATAAAATATTAAATATAATTATATAAAATGCTGTAAATATACTGTACACTCCAATAATGCCTTCTATAATTGCTGTCTTCCAGGGGAAATTCAAAGAAAGCTGAAACTTGCCAAGTTTACAGCATGACAGTCTAAAACTCACCATGAACCAGGCTGTGTGACGGCATGACCAGTGTATCCCACAAACATACGTTCCTGTATAGTGAAAGACAGGGAGGGAAGGAGAGAAGTAAAGAAAAAAAAAGAGTTTAAAGTGAGTAACAAAATAATGACAGAAATCGGCTATGATCCGATGGCTCATGGGTTCTAATGCCGGTTTTTATACAGTGTACCTGTTGTCAGTGGAAAGTCCTGCAGTGGCAATGAGAGATGACGAGCCCACAAAAACAAAGTCATGAGCTGTTTTATTATGGCACTGCAATGTCTAAAGAGAAACACAAAGAACACTAGTCTGTTACCAAACCAAAAGTATATATAATAACGCAAATAAATAAATAATAGAAAATGCTGGCACATACTAGGTATGGTTTTGGGGTGTTCCCTGATGTATTTGTCTGCCAAAGACTAAGAGCTCCATCTGCATCAACAATACCAAACTGAGGAGGAAAAAGTTTGTTATTTATAATAAATAAAGAATATTAAGTCCCCTGAATAATAAAAATGCATATATTATAATATACCAAAAGGCTACCTGAACACATATAACCTGTCCTAGATCATATCAGCTCTACATACTACTATTTTGAAATTCACTGTAAAGCAGATGAGACCTCTGTTCACTCACCTTATTCCCCTGGTAGTTAAATCTGATCCTCGTAACCCTGGAGTTGCCAGGGCTCCTAAAGCAGATAATCTGCTGCGAATGGCCCCATTCAAACATCCTCACACTTCCGTCCTGAGCGCCTGTTAGGTCTGTAGGCAAAGAAAAAACACACAACTGTAGTGAAAAAAAAAATACAGCTTCCTTTTGATTATCTCTAAATACATGCCTGTTCATGCTTACAAAGAAGGGAATTTTTACTAGGCTTTACTCTAATATTTAATCAGCAAAGAAATGTCTGATGGTACTTACAGTACGGGAGGGTAGGATGGGATGTCATCCTCCTGACGTTGTTAATGTTTCGTTTGATTAGCTAGATAAAGGATAAAGGATTTTGTCAGGTCTTGAAGCAGACTGCAGCTTTAGGATACAGTTAAAAGGCTTAAAAAATGAATGATCTTAAACACACTGCACTATATAGCCAAGAATTTGTGGACACCTAGTCTGTGTGCCTTCTGAACATCTCATTACTGATGTAGTCCTGCTTTGCTTTTATAATAACCTCTTTAATGAAAAGGCTTTCCACTCAATTTTGGAGCATGCTTTTGGTGATTTGTGTTTATTCAGCCTTAGAAAGAGCTAGAGCGAGTAGGCCTGATGTGCAATAAGTGTTCCAATTCATTCCAAAGGTGTTCAGTGGGGTAAAGGTCCGGGCGCTGTTCAGGTGAGTTTAGCATTTACATTTAGGCATTTGGCTGACGCCCTTATCCAGAGTGACCATTTTTCCCAGCTCACCTTTTATCTCATTATACATCTGAGCAGTTGAGGGTTAAGGGCCTTGCTCAAGGCCCCAACAGGGACAACTTGGTGGTCGTGGAATTTTAACCTGGGACCTTTCGAACCGTAGCCCAGTGCCTTAACCACTTCATGGACCTTGTATTATTTGGGTTCCTTAGCTCCAGTAAAGGTAAAATATAAAGGACATCATATAAGATTGTGTGCTTCTTTGTGGCAACACATATCACATATTGGTCTAATAGTCAGGTGTCCAAAAATTACTCACCATATATTCCAATTAATAGAAACTAGTATAAAATGGCACAACATAAAAATGTAAAGTTATATTATGCAAAACCACATGAAACTTAACACTCAGGCATAAAACATTTCAGGAAGACGGTCAAGGGCTCCTCACCATGGCTGCTCCTCTGCCAGTCTGATGGCTGCCCAACCAGGGCATATTAATGGGAGTACCAGGGCTGCTGTGAGTGTAGGGTGTAGTGCCATGCAACGTGGTGAAATCATCCCGAGTCTGGACCACCAAAAAGTCATCACCTCTGAAACACCACATTAAACACATTGCAGTTCCAAATGAGAACAGGACAACATAATGTTTCTGCTCTCTTCCTGTTAACTGAAATAGAAATTGAAATAGATCATTACTTCAGTTCATGTTCGTGAATCTAAAAACAAAGCATAAACACTGACGATCGGGTAATAATGAGATCCAAATATAATTTCCTCGAGTGTCTGAAAGTGAATGATGCAGAAATAAGCTGCACAGGCAGTTTATTCATTTAAAACTCATTCATATAAAGCTAGTGAAAAGAGGATGGGACTCCCATGACTGAGAACATTATGCCTTAGTAGAAATAAAATAGAAAAAAAATACAAGTTTGAACCAGCACTACAATTGCTGCAGTGGGACTCCAGGAAAATAAAAGCTTCCTATTATTTTGTCACAATGGCAATTTTCCTGGGATAGAAATGATTACAAGTAAGAGCAAGTTGGCAAAATTACTTGACTTCCGACTCTGCTTCATCATCGATCCATGTCATTATCTGAGTGGCCAGGATGGAGGACACGTCCAGCTCCTGGATGTCATGGGTAGATGCAATTACTAAGCAGTTACGATTGGCCTGTGAAAGCATAATGCATATATTATTACAGGTACACCCAGTTCACAAGATAAAACCAGAACTTTAACCAGAAAATGCCAGTGTTTCTCTGATACCATGGATATCACACCTTGTTAATGGAGAAGGCAGTGATGATGTCAGATTCCTTGTGAATAATACGCGCTTTGCCTCCAGGGTAACCCAGCTCTGCTTCAATCTGTGAGAAACAGAGTCATCGTTTTCAAGTCTCATTGATGCAACAACCTTTGCTTATTTACAGCAATTCTCACATTCCCATAATATAATACATATTCTAGAGAATGGCTGATGTGAGAGAACCTGTTATTTTAGATGGCTATAAGGGATAAAAATTTGTTTTTTATCATGGTGAAGGTGATTATGGGAATTAGTACAGCTGCTGGAATAGACATAACATTCCGATACCATAACTGTACATTTTTATAATAAAACTGGGTATACTACCTGTAAGTTACTTCTCAAACATCTGTAAAGGGAATTTACTGTGCTATGAAAATGATCTTCATAATGCCTATTCTATACTTTTCTTTTGCTTTCTAATTGATTGATTGATTGTTTGATAAATGGATAGATGAATGATAGAGTAAATGAATGGGGAAAAAACCTTCCCAACAGTGTGTAACTGATGGCCCTTGTAGTTAGTAACCTAGATGCAAGTGTAAAGATCTAGCCAATGATGGAAACTTCAAAAAACTTTGATAAGTTGCTCTGGATAAGAGGGTCTGCCTTATGCATAAATGTAAAAGTCTTCTGATCACCAACATGATTAAATGATATATTCCACTGTGCATCATTTAATGACGCATCATCAATTATGCAATAATTTATTTTATCTTATTATTTAAAGCAAGGGAGTTGCAATGCGCCTTAAGACAGTAATTGTGAAAGAGGTAAACTCACAAGGTGTTCCAATAACTGAATGTAAACTATGTATGCATTCATAACATGAATCCACATGCACAACAAATCTTTAAAAAAAATAAAATAAATAAATAAAATAATAATAATAATAATAAAAACAACAACCATAACAGGCAGTACCTGATTGAGACCAGGCTCCTCCATTCCTGAATACCTCATGCTATCAGTGCAGTCCTCAACCGACTTAATGGTTAAAAATAGTCACAAAACATCAGACGAATGAAAATCAAACATGCAAGTCAATAGTTCACATCAAAAAGATTTTGTATAAACAGCTAGTAAAAACATAACGTAAACGTAACTAATTACATGAACACTAATTACAATACAATACAAACAATTCAGGCAAAACACAACACAACCAGCATGGCACACACCTAAAAGCACAAATATATATTATAAATTGATATTATATTAGTATTCTACTGAAATCTAACGAGGAAGCGAGTGACCAAAGTGATGCAAATGCAAGGGAATAGATGCATACCTCAGTCTGATCCCGCTTTTTGGCAAAGATGTTGCGGATAAAAGTCTCCTGAACCTCATCCTGTTTTACCAGGTACTGCCATAGTCTCTTAACAGAAAGTGCAGAATGATGTCGAGACCTAGATGATTAATATGCATGGTCAATACAGTAACACTAATGCTCAAGGGCGATAATTGACAAATTAGCAAGCAGGAATTATAAAGATTGAATAATCTGCCACAGACCCCAGACAATTAATTTACCTAAATTTTAAAAGAAATAATTTTTATCACACTCCAGACTGTTAGCCATTCGATGAAAATGGCTGTTTTTGGATAAGAATGCAGAATGTCTCATTATAGCTGACCTGAATGGCGTGTTAGAGGGTTCAAATAATGCCTTGTGTCTGAGGAGAGCTGGTCCAGACGCCATGGTCCCATCAACTGGGTGTGTGGAAATGTATTTAGAAGGAGGCCCGCCGAAAATCTCCAGTCTTTTGAGCAACACCTGTTCCCAGCGCTGCAACGTTTTCATTACTGAGTGGCACAGTGGGGAGCATACAGGTAGGTCTGAAACACACACGTACAAAATGGGCAAACAAAGGCATACAGCTACAGCATCAATAATTCCCCGTGAAGAACAGCTCATGGCAAAACCCTAGAGATGCTTTGAGGTTTACCAGTCAAACTCAGAGGCAGTCATGCAAAAAGTCTTCTACAATTCAACTGCCAGATATCTTAAGGGTTAGATTTCTATGAATACTGTACTCTATGACCATCACAACCACATCCCATTCAACATCTCATTCACTCATTCAATGTCTCAGTCACTATTTTATGCTGAAGAGGTTTAGTGTGGTTGAGTAATTAATGTGGGTAAGTAATTCTCTTTGTTCATGAGGCATTGTTATGTTGGCCCCATAGTTCCAGCAAAAGAAAATGTAAACAGTATAGAAAGGTATTCGAAAATTCATCTATATTTTATTGTTCCGTTTTTTACACTGAGACATTGTTTTTTTTTTTTCAAAATTGGTTTTGGTGGGAAATTAAGTAAAAAAAAAAATAAAATTTAAGCACTACATAAAGTGTTCACTGAATGAGGTTTTATTACTTACCCTGGAGATCATAGCCAGCCATAGGATAGAATGATTTCAAGTTGACCATCACCAGCTGCACCATGGCCACACGCATCAAACACCAGCTAAGGACAGAGGAAGCTAGTGTTTAATCCCTTCCTAGAAAAACCCAGCATAAACAGAAAATACATCGCATACACACCTATATGAATTGTTGTTGGAATGTTCTTTAAGTGGAGAATTGGGGTCAAATGCATGTCCAAAGCCATCATCATCGTCATCATCTTCATCTTCCTCATCACTCCCTTGGCTTTCCTCTGAATCATACTCAACTTGGCTTACAGACACTGACAGGAAAGGCTGTGGAATATGTCAGGCTTAATAATAATTGAAAATACGAATAAGACAGGACAGAACATTATTTGTCTTGTACCTTTGCAATAAAGTAGTCCCAGACACTGAGTTCAGGAGGCACAAAGCGTTCTTTAAAAATGGACGCTTCCTGCTCTACTATAGGGCTGGGGCTGACTGGGCTGTCTGGTATCTCCCTAGAGCTGCTTTTGGAAGAAGGCAGCCTGAAACGCTTCTGCTTCCAATCCTGGTCTTCAATTGCGGCTGGAGCTGACACCCACAGCAAAGTGTCATGAGAAACAGTAGTATGCTTGCTAGACAATTGTGTTTATATACGGTCAACAAGCACAGTAGAAAAACATTGGAAATCCCTTAATAGTTATGAATAATACATTTTATTTCTGTCAATATATAAATACTATATGGAATAGCATCTTCTGCTGTCAAAAAGAAAATGCATTTCTTCTCTTCACAGAGCACTAACCTGATGCCGTGCTGGATTTTCCTGCTACAGGCAGACGAGCCCCCCCACCAAACACAGCCACCCACAGCTTGCTGTTGAGTGGATGAGCCACGATGTGGAAGAGCTCATTGCTGGAGTGTGTGGCCAGCCCATGCACAAACAAGCTGAGGAAGACGGCTGTAAGGATCTCACACAGAAGCACACCCACACTTGGCTGGTTCTCCTCTGCTGCTGCACCCAAGAGACGAACTAAAGTACTGACACCTGCAGCACAAATAAATAAATGAATGAATGAATATATATTATAATAATGTACAGCTCAGACACAGCACTATCTTTGGTCATGGATGCAGAGGCCAGCTGACAGAATATGAGAGGTAATGTTGGCCTTAAACTATTAGCAGTTCAATGTACTGCAAAACACAGTCCTTCAGTTACAACTGATGTGGGAATACAAGACATATAATACATTAGTAATTGATTTATAACTGACTACATAGTTTGAGAAGCACTGACATTTTAAAAACTTAAAATGTCAAGCTAAATATGATTAATTAATAACAGCAGAAGAAGAAAATTAATAATAGTAATAATAACAATAATAATAAAAAAAATATGATCTACCTGGCCACTGTGCTGGAGAGGTATTGGGAATGGCAGCTTCATCCATACTGACAGTTCGTACAGGGTGTTGATGGGAAAGTAGTATGCTCTCATAGACAGTCCCTGTGAACTGGTTGATGTGACTGTTGGGAGGAGACATCATAGATGTAAAGCTTAAACAACAATTTCATGCCGAAAATTATATGTTCTCCTTTATTAATTGCAATTTGTGAACGAACGTATTAAACTGAATTTAAATTGTATTCTGAATGTGCATGTTTGAAGATTTACACAAAAGGCATATTACGGCATCATTTAGCAATCATGTTCTTTTGTCTACTAGTCTCACAGTAAAACTGGCTTGGATATTGGTGGTTGATTGTCATGTTTGTACACACTTTCCTCTAAACATTTTCATGCACATGCTTGACAAAGTGTTCAAAACATTTTCCTAATTTTTGTGGAACACAATAAATGCTCTTCAGCAGTGTCCAACCCACCTGTAACTGTGGCCGTCACAGAGACACTGGTAGATGCAGGCAGACAGAGAAGCTGCCAGGGTGTGCATCACATAAATCTGTGAAAAGCAGTCATTGGATTAGATGTGAGAGACGGGACACAAGGAGTGTTAAAAAATAATAATAATAAAAATAAAAAATAAAAAAGTTCTCCATTTGGAAACGAGCAAAGTGCAGTTTGAACCAACAAATAATAAACATGTTTTTGCAATAAACCTATGACTCTGCTGTGTCACATATTGCTCTGAAATTTTTTTAAGTTTCTGTACCTTCCTTTGAAAATTTACTATACCTCATTGTTAGTGATGTCTGGGTGAGGAGGAGAGTCTAGTGCATTAATGGTGTGCAGTATGTCATGTGTCAGGTTGGTCAGGTGCGCTATAGGATTTGCTACAACGGTTTTGGAGCTCGCAGTGCAGGCCAGCAAGAGAGGAACTGATGCTTGCTGCTGAACAGGAATCTGAGTACTCTCATCCTAATATGAATAAAAATAAGAGAAAGAGTAGATTAATTCATCAAAGGAACAACTAATGCCAAATAACATCCTAAAACATTCCATTCTATTACACTTGTAATGTTCTATTACATTTACTGTATTTTCTAATAACATGCAAGGAGCTTTCAAGTCAAAACAGGACTTGTGATAAAATTACTCATGAACGAAGGATTAAAACTGGTGGATATTTACAGAAGACAGCATAGTGATGAGACACTGGAGGCTACCAACTCCTGTAAAATCTTTTACTGTGTTTACTCAAGGCAAAGCTTGTGTCTGTTTAAAAATCTGCAGAAAGGAGGACAAGGCCTTGTGCTCCAGCTCCATCTGTCAGTCAATGCTTGCAATGTCCCTTCTGCAGCATTTTTTTTAGTACTGTAATTTTGAGCTGAGAATAACTTTTCATAACAAACCAAGACCAATGGACAAAAATTTGCTTTATTGGTCTTGTATCTTTTACACTACAATAAACCATTTAAGCCTGTTTTAGATGTAATTTTTTTTAGCAAACTCAATCTACAGCACCACTACTGATTCTTTTTCAATAAAAGCTTAAAAACATATTTTTGTTTGAGTTTAATTTGTTATCATGATACAAGTTACCTGTTGAGATTCCTGAAGAAGAAGAATCAGTTCCATCCTGACTGAAGCCAACCCTCCTCCATGCGAACCATGTAGGCTGCAGTAGCTTAGAAAGATGCGAAGTAGAGGCTGGTTTCTCTGAAGCCATAGTCTGCGTCTGTGTTGCATCTCTCTGACCTGCTCCGCAGTACCTTGGTACTCTCTCTCATCTCCAGAGGCACCACTAACTTGGCCAAGCTCAAGTGAGATACCTCCAGCCAGCTGCCGATGGTAGGGGTTGTACCCGCAGCACTTTTGAAGGGCCATCACCTCACGCTCCAGCCAGTGGCACAGTTGGTGGCGCAGCTTGCCACCGTCCAGCTCATAACCCGTGGAGAGCGTCCGGAGCTCGGCAGTCAGCATCTTCAGGCATGAAATAAACTTGAGCCGAGCAGCTAAGATGTCTTCAAAAAGGACAAGGGAGTCTTCTTCAGTGACATCGGTAGACATGGAGGTAGAATCAGGAGCATCACAAAGGACTGCTGAACTCTCTGATTGAATTTTCTTCATGGCTAGACCAGCTTCTTCATCCTCAGATTCTTCTTTATCACTTTCCCACTTCAACTCCAAAGGCTCATCTTGCAATGTCGTGGATGGCTGACTCCAGTCAAAGCTCAAAACAGAGTCTGAGTGGCTGTGATCTTCTTGTGGAGAAGATAAGGTGTCTGAGACAGACGCAAAGCCGTTATAAATAGGCTGGGACCAATAAAGAGTAGATGCCTGATCTTTCCTACTTTCACTGCCTGGATTGTCAGGACCACTAAATGTTGGTGAGGGCTTCTCTTGGATGTGCAGCATCTTAGATTTCTTAATAACTTTGGGCATTTTGGAGAGGACATCTAGAGCTAACATAGGGCAACCAGCTTGCAAGTGAGCATTAGCAGTAGTAAAGAACAGTCTCCTTTCCATGAGACTAATAAAATCAGCCATGCTCCCCTGTCCCGTTAGGCCCACTTTAGCTTTGTCTGAGGATCCAAAATGGCGCCGAAGGAGCAGTGGATGTGTCCTGAGGTAGGTGTAAAAGTTGAAAACCTCTGGGTTGCAAGGAGATGATTCTTTGGTTCCTGCAAGAACAAAACAAATTGCCAAAAAGCTATCAACTAATAACTGAAATGTTTTAACATAGTAAATTCAAAAATTATACTTGGGTTACATAGCATACTACCTTTGTGCAAAGCATCACCATCCAGGTTGGGTTGCTCAAGCAAAGTATCCAGAGCACGGCTGTAATCATCTAGAACCCAATATGCCATACTACGTAGAAAGGGGTCCGGGTGCACTGGAATCTGGTGGTCGTGACCCAGCACGTACCTCTGGAGAATCTTCTTATAAGTGGAGGATGTCTCAAACTCAGACTCATATAATCTGCTAATCACCAAAGCCAACTGCAGGTCCTGCATCTTCTCCAAGCAAACCTAAACATATGTATGTTTAGTAAGAATATCATTCTTACAACTAGTATATAATACAGTGCAAATGTGATGACTTTTTAATGTCTCTAAAATCAAAATAATTGAATTACCGTGGCAGAAAAAATAAACAGACTACACTAATATACACAGTTATTGATTTTGAATAGCAGTGTGATATTCAGAGCACATTAGTATAATATAACTGCATTCTCATTAACATAAATAAATAATACAATTATGGCTGTAGACCCAGTCCAATGCATTCACGTAATAAAGCACCTCTCCTTTCAACATGGTTTTAAAAGAAAATTAATTAAAAGCTCTCTGATGATTAGTAGAAGGGCCTGAAGTCCTTGCTAGTAAAGACATATTTGTAGAAATCATGTTTAGTACATAGAGATTAAAAAAAAAAAAAAAAGCCAGTAGCAGCAATGGACTTGACAGGAATAGTAATCTTTTGAGTGATAACATAGCACTGCCTATTTATTGTACAAACAGGTTGTGGAAATGATTAGTGTTATAGACTATAAAATACCTGTGAACTTTAACATAACTGATCAAAAATGCATGTGTATTAATCCTGCCCCAGATCACAATTAATGCACCATCTGCAGACTTTTTCAGACTCTGTAACAAACACGCTACTGTTAACAGCTAATTACTGTTTTAAATAATAGTATCAGGTTTGTTACAACTCTATAGACCTTAAATACCGCTTTCACTGACTCAACTAAAAAATTTGCTCAACTTTTGTTTTTTCATTCTTAAGCAACTTTACAACTGTGAAATCTTCATGTTGACTGAATAAAATACTTTCTGCCGTAATTCCCAGTAAGGCAAGTATATTCCTTAAAAACTGGTTATATTATGCATTATCATTTCAATCCTAAAACAGTTACCTCAACAGCATCCTTGAGGGAACCTGCCAACAGAAAAAAAGCTGCTGAGTGCTGAAACCTCTGCTTTCCAAGCAGAGAGAATGCGTTCTTCAATGCAGCCTTCCTCCATCGGTCCTCATTAAAGTTGTTACTGAAGAAAGCCGTCATCTTCACATTCTTGTGGGACCTTCATATGACAGAAGATTGCAGTTAAACCAGGCCAGCAGAGAGTTGCATTTAATCTTAAAACTCTCAAAATGTAAAATTAAAAGGTTCATACCTGTATAGTCCCCAGACCACAGCTTTCTTTTTCATAGCCAAATAAAACAGAGCTGCATCCAGGGGATCGTTATTCCTTTGAAAAGAAGCCTTTGCTACCTGGTAAGAGGGAAGGCAGCATTAACAATTGACAAGCAGTGGAAAGGTGGTGAGGGGTGGGAGCACAACTTATACCACTAAAATGCAAATAGTGCACATCAAGGGACCTAAATGCAACTAAACACATTTCTCTTTAAAAATATCAAATTCTATATAAATTGTACATTACATATACAGTACTACACACACACACACTAGTGCACACACACACACACACACACACACACACACACACACACACACACACACACACACACACACACACACACACACACACACACACACACACACACA
>JAAGKR010000639.1:7933-109802 GCA_011419295.1 Clarias macrocephalus | reverse complement strand
GGGGGGAGCACAACTTGTACCACTAAAATGCAAATAGTGCACATCAAGGGATTCTATATAAATTGTACATTACATATACAGTACTACACACACACTAGTGTACACACTAGTACACACTAGTACACACTAGTACACACTAGTACACACTAGTACACACTAGTACACACTAGTACACAAACACACACACACACACACACACACACACACACACACACACACACACACACACACACAATACCAGTCAAAGGTTTGGACACAAGTTTTGATTTATTTTCTACATTTTAGAACAATACTGCACAAAATCCAGAGCTGGATAAAATATTTTTGATAATATATTTATGACTGCAGTTTCTCAACATACACCATTATCTGGTCTCTAGTCATGTGTTCAGTAAAATCCAGAGGAATAAATTTAGCCAGTGATTTATCATTATTTGGCTTGATGGTTTTATCTGTGGCAGACATGATTGCCCAACAAAAAAGCAATGTTTTGATTGTGATTCAAATGCCAGCAGGAGCTTTTTTTTAAGCCAAGTAATATTTTTGCCTGCACCAACCTTTTCAATGCATCTGCGAAGCTTATTAGTGCTCCTTAGCCACCAGCCAACACCCATGGCTTTCAATTCAGACCAGGTGGGTTCTCCCTTCTGCATGCAGGGCAGCATGTTGAGAAGTTCCTCCTCAGCATCAGAGTGAAATGCCCAGGTGTAGTGACATGTAGACAGTCCTGCAGGCCAGGAACCAAAAATAAAGGGCTAAGTCGTCAAACACCAAAAAGAATAACAAACTGACAGCAGAGCCGGCTTTCAGGAATGTGATCAAACCAGAGTAAAGATAAACACCTAAAAAATTTATGGGTCACTCAAACAAAACTGCAGCCAAACTGTGACAGGAGGGTAAAATTCCAGAAAAAAAAGGTATAATGAGGGACAATTTTACCTTTATGCTTAAGTTATCCTCATACTTCATGGCATACGGGCAAAAAGATAGAATCTCCACTTAAGCATGAAACAATACATTTACTGCATTATGCATGCAACAACCTCATTAAAAGAAAAAAGGAATTTATAAATGTAAAAATGAAGGAAATATTTGACAAATGAGTAAATAACTAACAAGTTAGATTTGATTGTGTAAAGCTGCTTTGCGACAATGTCAATTGTTAAAAGCGCTATATAAATATAATTTTCATAAAAGAAAGTTTCAAAATAATCACCAAATTGGATCTTAGGTTACGATGACTCTTTAGTAGATTTTCGATCCAATCAAAAATAAGAATTCAGAACACAGAAATTGAGATTTTCTTGGGTACACAGTACATCACTAAGAAGTTAAAGTAAGACCATGTGAGTTAAATATTTTTATAACAATGCAGTATGTATTAACTGAGTTGCTCCACTCTACCCTGCATGAAATGCCACGACTGTAACTTGGATGGCAAATTTAGAATTTTTTCCGATATTATAATGCATTTTGGCACATCATCCCATAATTGCAAAAGAACACGATAGAAAAACATAAGAGAAGCATGACAAACTGGTTAGAAGAAACATATTATGCGATTTCATAATAACCTCAAACATTAACTTTTAACAAATGTTCAATTAAAATATCTGCATGCAGTGGCTGAGCATTATGGAGTGTGGCAACCCACCGATCGCAGTGCTTGAACACAGATCCTCATATCCTAAAATTAACAACCTTGAGCCTTAGCTACCTGAGCCACCACTCCCACATCTAACAATTAATGTAGTCTTGTAAAAAAGTTCCTCTTGAAGATAGCTCGACAACTTTACTTTTATCCAAACTTCAATCTAGAAGATTGTTATAAACTTGCCATTTAATACACCTGGTGATATTATTCGCTCTAAACAGGCCATTATCCCACATAGCTGGGTAACTGTGTGTGTAATTTTCCTCTTTTTATTAAATACCATAATTTGAGTTTGACTAGCTGATGGAGAAATATTGTTGTTACTAATGAATATCCATGAATGTAATCCAGGGATGAAAAAAGTACATTCACAATGACCATTAAAAGATATGGCATCCAAAATAAGCTGTGACCTTGAATAACCATTCCCATAGAGAAATATTACGTATTATTTTTTATAATAACTAGGAACTGGATGACATAAAATTATCTTATTTATATCTCAAGGAGTAAAAACTTAAATCATGATACTTAAAATATTCACTGCAATGTTAAATTTAATTACCAATAATTTCTACACGTTTTCATGGACTGACCCTGATCTTGATTCTTCCATACTTCTATTTCATGATGTGACATTTTGAATACTGATTTTTGGTGCTTTGTAAACATACCTTGGCAGAGTAGCTGTGCACGATGCACTGGAGGTAATGATGTCAGAAGGAAAGTGTGCAAACGAACAGCAAGCAGGAACTTCAAGCCACATTCATCTAGAGTCTCTCCACCTATATTTTGGTCATTAAATTCAGTTAAGAGTCTATGGTATCAAATAGATAGCTGGTTAAAAAAAGAAGCAGACATGTAAGCTAAATATACTGACCTTGACCTTTTCCCTGACTCTCCCTGATGTCCGTGCTGGTTGAGGCAATGGTGTCAGCCAAGGCCATAAGTGACATTTGTTCCATTCGTGTCAGCCCAGGTAAGCTAGAGTGAAGCAGATGGCTTGACAAAACCTGAGCGTGCTCTGGGCCAAAAAAAGTAGGACTGTATTTTGAAAGATCAATGACCTTAGCTTTAGTATCCTCCTCCTCACCATCCAAAAGATCCATATCACCTAAGCTCACAGGGCTGGTCTGGAAAAGCTCATCATAGGTGTCTGCTCGGCTGGAACCGTGGCCGCTGTCACCGCTAACGCTGGATGTTTTCCCTTTAGCACAGGGAGCTGCATCATCGTCTGCAGCAAGCAGAGCATACAGGGGCAATGGTGGGATGGAGTCGATCTCTGTGTAGTCTGAGCTCTCAGACTTACTAAACATCCCTTTAGGATCCCTGGCAGTACTGCCACTAGCACTAATAGTGAGGGATCTTAAACGACGTTCCTGATTAACGTTGGTGTCCTTCAGAGTCACAATCTCTCCAGCTATGCACTTAACCAGATGAGACAAAATAGCTTTGGCCCGTCGGACCTTTCCCAGGTCCATTAGTTCCAAAAGCTGCACTGGATGATATTGAGGGAGGGTAGGAAACAAGTGGTGGGCTGCCTCAAATAAACCATAGTCTTCCATTTCAGGTGGAAGGTCATACATTGTCTTCTTACCACTAAGCTTTTGAGCTAGACTAGTCATTGACCTGGTAAGAGTCTTTTTAGGAGGTTGGAGATTCAGTCCTTCTTGTTTGAGAGCTGTATTAAGTGAGCTCATGCTGCCACCATTTGTGTTACCTGACGTCAGTGCGGATTTGGCTAATGCTGCAGGCTGCCACTGAGAGTAGACATGCATTTCACAGTCCATGCCTACAACAAGAATGCCATCTCTAACCCAAGACAGGGAGACTGGGATTGGCAAAGAGCCCTCCACAGAGGAGACCAGGTCCACTACCCGCAATAGAACAAGACGTGAAGAGCAATGCTCCCTGCTGATGTCTGACAGCCCCAGCTCTGGAGGTTTTTGTGAGACCAGCCCATACATGTACAGTTTAGAACCAAGACCTACAGTCAAAATATGAGAACCATCCTCTCTTGAAACCCAGTCCAGATGAACTAGACTTTTACCACTGCTATGCAAACAATCCCCAGTACTTATTGCATCATCCTGAAAGCCAGGCACAGGTAAGTGTTTATCATAGTTAGCCAAACTGAGCGAAACATTCAGTTCAAGTGTCTGCTCCAATATCCACTGGGACCCTCCGGTGGATTCACACTGGAATATGCTCACATGAATGATGGGCTTCTTGGTAAGTCTGGAAAGCTTTGAGTCCCTGTATGCCACAGCTACTCGGTTAGTGTGGCAACAGCTAATGCCCACAGGCCTGTCAGGAATGTTCACTGCACTGCTATTTGCAAGACCTTCTTCCACTAGCAAAGGCCATTCCTCCCAGATGTACGATGTGTCAGGAGTTACTTCATTCTCAGAAACTACTCTACAGCTCCAGAACCTCACAGTCCCATCTGTACAAGATGTTGCTAGAAGATATGGGGCCCGGCCAGTGGGCTGCAGAGATGACGAGCTTAAATGGCCTACAAGGGATACAAATCATCAGTTACAGTAACACTTATACAGTAACACAAAATACTTTTATTTAAGTAAAGATTGTACGTTGTCACTGGTATCACTAAGATATCACTTCATAGAGTCATTCAGGATTCTACCTGCAGCTGGTGTGGCAGATATAACCTCAACCCCTTCTGGAAGGTTCAGCTCCTGACTGAAAACTCTCTCTTTGATCAATGTGAGGCGACAGGCACTTTGCAAGTTCGACCTGCTAAGGGGTGATTTCTGGGCTGATGGTGAGTCCTTTTGAAAGTTACACATAAAGGATGAAGCCACAGTGTCTTTATCAGCAGGGGTTGAGGTCTCGCCTAAAACATGATAAAGGAAACGTGTCAATTTACATTTAGGAATTTGTCAGATACTCTTATCCAGAGCAAGCTACAATTTGAGCAAACAACCAGCATTAAAAAAAGCTCATTTACATTAATAACTACTTTCTGGGATATCAGCAAGTCCAAAGAGAGATCGCAAACCTAGGCACCTGGGACAAGTAGATTTGAGTTTGTGCTGTTCATTAGATATTTGTGGTTGTCTAGCAAACAAACCAGTAACAACCAACTTTTTAAAAAATTGTGTTGTTTAAACTACACATGCACCCAATAGGAAAAATTATTTGATCCCTGCAAACAATTGAAGGGTCTATGATTATTATGTTTATTTTAAAGGATAGAGACAAAACAGCAACCAAAAATCCAGAAAAAGCACATGATAATGGTTATAAATTGACTTGCATTTTAATAAGTAAAATAACTATTTGATTCCAAAGCAAAAAATGACTTAGTACTTGGAGAAACTTTGTTGGCAAGCATGGTGGTAAAGATGTTTCCTGTAGTTGGCTACAAGGTTTACACATATCTCAGGAGGGATTTTGATCTACTCTTCTTGTTTATCGCTTTGCAACTCGAAGTTTCAGCTCCCTCCATAAATTTTCTATAGGACTAAAGTCAGGAAACAGGCTTAAGTGCTTCTTCTTAAGCCCTCCTTTATTGCCCTGGCGGTATGTTTTGGGTCATTGCCATCTTCAGTGTTCTGGCTGAGGGAAGGAGGTTCTCATCCAAGATTTTAAAGTACATGGCTATGTCCACTGGCCCCTAAATGCAGCAAAGTCAGCCTGTGTTCACAGAGAAAACCCAATATGTGTCTTTTATACACACAAGTTGTCATTATAAGCACCTTCTTAAATTGACAGGACTAATCGGTGTACCACCGGAGCCAGAATTATTGTTGGTTGGTAGGGGATCAAATACTTATTTTTACTCACTGAAATGCAAGTTAATTTATTACCTTTTTTGGTTGATATCCTGCATCTCCATCCTTTAAAATAAACCTATGATAAAAAATAATAGCCCCTTCATTTCTTTTCAGTAAGTAAGCCTAGAAAATCTGCAGGAAATCAAATAATCATTTTCCCCACTGTATTAAAAATATTTTTTTTAAAATAGAGGACTTCTCAGTGGTATGATGAAGATCAGTACATACAGTCAAAATGGATAAAGACTATAGTTATAAACTGTCCCATCAAGAAAACTCGCATATCATGAACTAGCTTCTAAATAATGAAAACAGTATATGTTGGATCTCTCATTTTAGACTTTCAGGCAACCAAAACATGGGACTGAGCAAAGCACACTGAAGCTCACCATTTGTCTGACCAAGCAAAGATAATGCTTCCTTTAAAAAAAATCAGATACACACCCATGGTAACAGGAGCTGCGGCCAGCTGCAGGTGCCACATATGTAGGACTGATCTCCTACTCTGGGTAAACTCAATCACCACCAGAAAGAAGCGTGCCCAGAAAAGTGCAAGGCCAGATGCTTAAAAAGAATAAGGGAAAATTCAATTTCATAGATGCACAGAAAAAGCTGAGAAAGATCAGATGGATTTCCTGAAGGCAGCCTACTATTGTCAGCAGCTGCGAGCTCTGGTGAGCATTCATCCTTTTTCTCCTTTCCCAAGATGAGGTCCTCTTCAAACACATGTAACAGCTGGGTCTCCTTGCCTTGCTGTGGAGGCATTAACAACAAGTGTAAACTCCCAACACTATTAGTAACATAATAATTGTAATTTAATTTAGCACTTGTACTTAAAAGGTTGCTCTAAGAAATTATACATACAAAGTCGGTGATGGCATCGAGCTCAATGATGCAGCCTGGCCTCGCTGTAGACTGCTGACTTATGATATTGAAAACTTCTCCTACATATTTCTGAGCCACACAAAATAGATGAGGTGAAGTGTTAGGTCATCTTTTCATCTAAAGAAAATTTTAGTTATCTTTAATTATCTAAAATCACTTTAAGTTTTAATATGCTTACTGATATTTCAGGATTGGAGAGTTCACTCAGCAGTTTCTTAGCCTCAATAACTGCCTGATACAATCTCAAGGAATGGCCATCACTCGCTACAAAACAGGCGCTTGGCGAGTTTCCATATACACCTTTAAAAAATGATTAAATGTAATAATGTATTCAAAGCTATTACACAAAGCAGACAAATGCATGCTGCAACATGCAAAAACAGGACAAAAAAAAGAGACACCCTTACCAAGGCAATTGCTTGGGATGAGAGTTGGAAGCCAGGCCACATTAGAGAAGGCAGATGCATGGAGCGAGTTGATTCTGGCCAGCTCAGACACGCCCCCTGAAAATGACAGGGGTCCGACTGGATCAACCCTCCACAGAATTAGTTCACTATAAATTGCATTCGGGTCCTGGGAAACAGGTCCTAGGGATAACCGGTTTCTTTGGCCTGAAGAGACTGCCCCGAGCCTCGAGTGGCCAATGGGGCTGCACACATTGGCATTGTGGTGTGAAGTTGTTAGGAGCAGAGGCAGTACAGAGTGGCAGGCCAGGTCATTGAGGTGGAAGCGATGGCCACAGTAGCGTGACTTGTGCGAGACGCTAAGCACAGTGGAGAAGGCTGAGCCCTCAGCAAAGCTCACTGACCACTGGTTGAGTGAGCCATCAGAATGTTTTGAGATCATCAGTACATTGGGCGTGAAGATGCTCAGGCGCAAGCCATTTGGGGACTGCTTACCCCGGCCCAGACCAATCAGAACGGAAGAGGTGCGTTGTACCCCTTGGGGACGCTGGCGACCATGCTGGATTGCCAAATCCACATTTTTATTACAGGCATACATCACTACACTGCTGCTGAGGGAGATGGCATCACCCGCAGGAAAGGCAACAGGAATTCGGGATGCGAAAGACACCTGTGACAGAAATTTTTTTTTGTGACATTGGTAATAAGAGTTACAGCCATACTTGGTGCTACAGAAATAACACAAATGAAGATAAATATCAAATAAAATCACTTTAATAACTTTATTTCACTTTAATAATAATCCCATTAGAAATCTAAACTAATTCATCTTTGTAGCTATTTTATAGCTAGGGTGTGGTTGAGCACCAGTTTGTGATTGGGGGGGTAGAGGAAGGAAACCTGAGTGGCAAGGATGGTCACATGTGGGAAGTTGTCAGACAAGTGTTATAGGTTGCAGAGGAGAGAGGCACAAGAGCTTGCTCAGTGTTGAATCAAACTTGTTGAAAAGCACTAGGTGGTACAAAAAAAAGGCAGTTCTTTTTCTCATTTCCCCCCAAAACCTTTATTCTGGTCTTCCCATTCAAGGGTGTTTCCTAATCACAATAAATTGACAGATCCACAAACAGACTTGCGCAGTACCACCATCTAGGCATTACTGCCCCAATTTGGGGTCAATACATATTTTTTTGAGAGAGAAAAAAAAGAAATGTATAATAATTATGTATAATACCTATTATAATTTCTTACATTTTAATGTATAATAATATATTTACATTTTTATCTTATAATAACTTGATAAGATTAAATAAAATTGATGGAACCTGTGGCACATTTTATCTGTACCTGTGCCTGTCGGAACATTCCAGGCTGGTATTCATCTAGCCAATCAATCTGCCACACCAGCAACGACCCATCCATAGGGTGGATGCTAAAAAGCATGTCTGCTCCCCTGTTCCAGTCGCTAAGTAACACCTCCACCTGATGAATCACTGCAGCTTTGGGGAGAGGAATTGAGGATCCGTCTTTAAAGCTGCTCTCTTCATTTCTACTTTCAGGTGCTATAGTACTGCCCTCCTCATAGTAGTCTGTATTGCGGTAAAAAGAAAATTAGTCTTAAATATTTTTAAAAATCTATATTGCAATATTTAGCTGAAAGGCCTTTATAGCTTTTAAATTAAGTCTGAAACTACCATCATCAGCCTGGCTAGGTTGTGGTGGATTCTGATGCTCCATACTGCTCCGGAGCTGCTGGAGGAACACCTCCATGGTAAGAGTCAGGTGCAATTCTTTGTTGTTAAGCCAGTGAACAGTGAAGGGTCCACCAGACTCCTCATCATCTGAACCATTCAGGGAAGATATTGAGGGCAGCAGAGGAATATCTGAAATAACATAATACATTTGCTATTAAATATATTTCAGAAAATGCTTTAAATCAGGTTTCTAAATTAACTGACTAAATATAACATGAGTTGAATTACATTCAACACAATGTTATGTATCTTCTAGAGAAATTATGTCAGCTCAATGTAAAATCAAACACTCAAAACAGACAATGCAGACAATGACAGAATTGTCTAATAAAAAAAAAAGATATATATACAGTAAATACAAAGAGCACTTTGTTATTGTACACTGCCTGGATAAAGGTTACAATTTCAGAAGAGTCAAATTACTGGACTGCATCAAGCAAAGAAATCAACTAAGGAGAGTAAATGACTGGACTTTGGTCATGTGGTTGGAGGAGTTTAGATCGATCCTACTGCAAAGCAAAATGTTCCTTATAAATTTATAAAATGCTTTGTAAACATATAGAGGTCATTCCATAATTTGGGGTACATTTCACATGAGTAAAAAAAAAAAAAAAAAAAAAAAAGGTTCTTTCTCTAAAAAAACAAATCGTGGTTCAGTGTAACCAGTATATCTACTGGTTGCATACTACAGAACTTCATCCTGCAAAACAAAAAGGATTGGTCCCAATGCCAAATGACCAGAATCAAATGATGTCAATTTTTTCTTTGGCATACATTTTAATCACACTTGTGCTATGCTCATCTGTGTCTCCAAATATACTTCCCTCCTTGCAGAATCAGCATCCCAATGAGGCCTGTATCTTCTCTTTTTCATCTCTTTAAAACAATTGGATTTTAAAAATGTGTTGATGAGGGAGAAAGTGAAAATGTAGCCATACGAATAATGTGTGCTGTGACAGATATAGACTGATAACAGTAATGATGTCGAAATGATGACCGATTATGTACACTGCTGAGTAACATCGTTTCCTTATTCTAAACCAAAAAAAATTGTGATTGCCTAACTAACCATTTCTCATTTTTGAACAAATCATTTAATTAAATCATAAAGAATCTATACAGCTTAGTAGTTTATATAACACAAAGTCAACTATAATATTTAATGACAATTATCTATTATTGACAAAATAAAAAATGAGAGAACTAGGGTTTAGAACTCACCACAGTGTGTTTCGAATGTATGCCACAGAGAAGAATGACATAATTTGATGCTGTTCACTTGGCATTGGGACAAATCATTTTTGAGTAACAGGACAGAGATCTGATAATGACTTACTTGACAGAACTTTTGAAGACGTTAATCAATATTGAAAACTAATATTATTTTTAGTATTTAGACTTGGTACAGTGGCTTAGTGGTTAGCACTGTCATCTTGCACCTCCAGGGTCTGGGTTTGATTTCTGCCTCGGGTTTGCATGTTCTCCCCATGCTTGCTGGGTTTCATCCCGGTATTCCAGTTACCTCCCACAGTCCAAAGACACGCAGATAGCCTAACTGGTGCTCCCAAATTGTCCATAGAGTGTGCGATAGATTGGTACCCTATCAGAGTGTACCCCACCTTGTGCCCTAAGACCCCTGGGATAGGCTCAAGGCACCCCGCGACCCATTATAAAAGCATAAAGCGGTATAGACAATGAGTGAGTATTTAGAAAATTTTTACATTCAAATTTACAATATACCCATTGTTAACATCAATTTTTTTTGTAATTCTTTTGAAACCAAGAAACCCTCGATTGCTAAGGCAGACATGGCAAAAATGGTCAATTAGGCAACATTATGACAATTTTCAAGCTAAATGAAGCACAAAATGCACATAATGTTTGTAAGATATTATAACATGCTTTCCCTTAATGTCTAAAATACTGTATAATAGTTTTTGAGGAAAATATAAAGTATAAAATATATATATACTTATTATGGAACATGAAATGTACACCAAATTATAGAATGGCCCTTAGGATTATATAAATTCACAATGATGGTTTTTCTTTTTGTATTGCACACACTGATTATTTCACAGTAAATACATTTAATCTTTCTCACTATTTGCAGTCAGTTGCCACAATGTCTGTGTGGTTACAGTGAAAAAAACACACATCTTAGACATGACAAGCAACTTCCTCCCACGCACTTACATAACCTTTCCGGTTTTTGTCAAAAAGCATACTCGCTCAAACAGTACATTGGTATGTAGGGGACAGTCTGTGTGGATGGACAGGTCAATTAAAAATTTCAACCATTGTAAAAATTTCTAATGAAAATATTACAGGACAAATTAAATCTGTTTGCAGTGAAAAGTGAATGCAAAAAGATGCAAATACCTGTGGCTGGGTTGATGCTAGCAGCAATGTGAAAGTGGCACAGTGCATTGGCATGAGCGATGGTGGCTCTGTGGGTGTAATGTTTATTCTGCTGCTGAGGAAGAAGCCTTGAATGAGCCATACCTCTGACTGGTCCCCGATTCATTTCCGCCAAGTTCAGCTAGACATCATACAGGGAAAGAGGTACAACTTAAAAGTACGGCAACAACGATTCCAGTTTGTCTCTACTTAAATTATCAGCAAAAGTCGTGCTATATGTTAAAAGGAGTAATTAACAGTTTTCCTTAAATAACTTTTGCTGATAATTTAAGTTACATGTGGTATGCAGTAGTCCTATAATGGCCCATTTACACTGATGAATAGGTTAGATGGGGACTGCTAAGTAATGCATAGCAACAGGTCGGCTACAGATAGTCATATGTCTAGTTTTTCCTAATGTCCTTTTATTCCAATATTATTTCTTTCATTTATTTTCTGGAACATTTCTGAACACAACTCATCTCAGCACATCAGAAGGCTGCAGACATGAAAGGGCATGGAACAAACTGCACTATGTGCCTCAAAGTCCACTTTCTAATTTGAAGTGCTCCTCATAAATTATGCATTGTTCCCAGAATATTTGCAAAGTCTTTTCATCATAATGGAACTTTCACTTACCTCGGGCAGATTTCGACTGTGGCCTTTGTTGTTACAATGAGCCTTTTTTAGATTACTGGACTTGAGTGTATCATTGCTGTTGCTGCCAATGTGATTTTGTCTTAGTCCAGAGAGCAAGCAATCACTGGGCAGAAGTGTTTCGGCCCATAGACGACACACACTGTCCTTACAGCAGGTCAGTAACACGTTACATACAGCACCTCTGGAAGCAGAGAAGACACTGTTTAAGTGACAATGACTTGACTGTATGACAAACTGAGGGACCTATTCAGAGGTAAGATGCACATAGATAATGGTAGTTTAAACCAAATTTTTTATTTTATTCAGATAGTTGTCGGGATGCACATGGTGAAGTTTCCCTAAATCAGGCATTTTTAAGTAAACACAATTCTAACATAAACCCTGTTTTTAACTGATTACTGCAATGACATTTGGCAGCGATTTTCAATGCAATTTGCCTTCACAGCTTGTATTCTTTATCAACTTATATTTTTCTGTCTTAAGGGAAGCAACTCATTTTCAGCATATTTACACACCTATTTTGATGGATGACATGAAAAACATGTAAGACAAATGAGACTTTTAGAAACGGCTAATTGTTTTTTTAAAATAATGTTTTCATATAGTAAAAAAATTAATGTGCTAAGTAAATTAAGTAAATTCTATACATCATGCATAACTATCTCAGACTTCCTCATCTAAGACATATCTATCTGACATCTTTTCAGGCGTTGGATACTTTTGTTTGCCTCACCTGGGCATATACTTGCTGGTTTTCCTCCATGAGAAGCCAGTGACTGAGCGTGGATGAGCTAGATAGATGAAGGAGAAGTCCGGCTTCCCCTGAGAGCCGAGTTCAGGTGGAGTGAACAGTTTTGCGGCATCAGACTGCCACTTGTTCATGCTATACCACACTTTCACCAAACAGTCATCCTGAGATCATACCAGAGCGCACTTAGAGTTCATATACAACCAAAACATACTGTATTTACATCAGCAAACCAGTTATAAACAAGTACTGCAACATATACTGTACCAACCTGCCCTGCAGTGGCAAAAAACTCTCCATCTGGACTAAACTTAATTAGGTGAACAGGTGAGGCAGTACTGTGTTAAAAATAGGAACAAAATGAACTGTATTAGCTCCATGACTACCAGCAAAATAGACTTCCAAGAAGTGCGTGGATGTGTAAGAAATCCTTACTTGCACTGCCATATACACCTCCAAGAAGACAAAGGGTCAGTACCCATCTCTTCTTCAGCACCACCAAAGAAATTCATGCTGGACCATAACTGCAGGCAACCTGACCCAGTCAAAAGACAAGTACCTACACACACCCACACAAAATCAGAGAGTTGCATAAATGGAAATAATTTTAGGAGCAAACACTGATCTGATTAACATATAAAAATAGTCAGGTACCTGTAGGGCTCCAAGCGATCATGTGTGCTATAGACTGTAAATCAAACTGTCCTGTCATTTGCCAGTGATAGTTTAGTTTCTGTTGAGACACACAATATGTGATTAAGATGACAGAGTACTAAAAGAAACATAAGTGGGATACTGGAGGTGAAAATAAGCTCACCATCGGTGTCTTTTCCTTTGGGCTCATCAGCACAGGATCAAATATGCAAACAATGTTCCCATAGGATGCAGCAATCTGTAAGGGACAATATGAAATGTTATAGTTCTAATGTAGATCACAAAGACTATTTGGTTAGAGCAGTGCTTAATTTTATTTCCAATTATACTATCCTCAACATTGCAGAACCAATCCACAGCCAAACCGCAGTATATACACGTGACACTTCTTAGCTTGTCATGCTAGGATGAGTCAGTCATTTCTTAACACAGTGACATATTTAGCTTATATCTACTCTAACTATAACAGTGCATCATCAATCTATTTTCAGTAATCCCACCAGGTTGAAACCTCAACCTACAGTACATATAAACCCTCACAATATTTCAAAATATGCAATGTTGGTATATAATTTTTTGCTATGAAAAAAACATTTGCACAAAGCTTTCTACCAGCTGTCGGTTTTAAGACAATGTGCATTTCCTGTTTTGATGGCAGAATGTGTGTTCAGATGCGTGACGTTATGCACTCAAGTAACACTATAACTAATATGGCTTCATGCTGACAAGTTATAAACTTATAACTTCAAAGGAATTTAATTTTAAATTCAGTTTTGCTACAGACAAGCACTTTAGTTGGTTCGCTTCTACTGTGATTAAAGTGGGAGAATTTCCCCTTTGGATAATTTAGTGTATACTTAGCCTGTTTTATAATCTGTGATTATGGTGGCCTCTTATTAATATTTGGATGAGGATTATTTGAAAAAGTTGGGCCAAAAACCATAAGATGAAACAGAGGAAAACCTAGAACACCTACCTGTCCTTGTTGTGAGCAGTTCACACACCCAACTTGAATGTTTCCATGCTTGGCACCTGGGATGATCTGAAGCCTCTCAAAGTCACTTCCCAAGATAACAATGTCACAGCCAGAGGCATAGGCCTATCATACAATCCAAGAGGATATGCACATGTATTTAAAGCACAAAAGCACACTTTTGGTTTTATGGCTTGAGTTGTATCAATGCCTGATTAGATAGCATGTTTTTGTTTTTTCATGTGGAGGATTTTTTTTGGAGCAACAATACTATTACAAAATGACTTTAATGTAGTGAGAAAGAAGTATCTGGCTTGTTCCTTTGAGACACGCTAAGCATCAGAGGTACTCTGAGCAAGGACAATGCGTTTGACATTAACACATTCCATGCTGCATTTACTGTACCTCTGACCCTAGTTTCAAACACAATCCAAGCACAATCCAAGCTTGGACAGGTCTGAACGCACCCTTTCATTATCACAATAAATGGTTAAATATGTGGGTAAAATAAAGTTTTTCTTTTTTTAAAAAGTAAAAATAAAAGTATAACAATACAGTATAAATTTGTACAATTCTAAACATTTGCTTTCCTCTTTTTTCCTAAAGGTTTGAAAATGCTATTGCACTATTTTAGTTTTTGACTCATTACACATTACTGACTGCCAGTTTGGAGATTCCATCTAAAACAATTGCTCTGAGGCGATTGTGATCATGACTGTGTGAAATATGTCACGGTGGAAAGATCAGATGGTGAGTTCCATCTATGCAGGCAAACAAAAGCAACTCAAACCGTGAATAATATAAATGTAGTCATGGACAATTATTCTACACTCATGAGCGAGCTTTTGCCGGGTGCGTGGCTTTCTTACCGTGAACGGCACGTCGTTTATGCTTCCGACAGAGAAACAATTGTCTCCGGGGTTGACAGCCCCTGTGAGTACTTGGTGGAGATTCATTTTCCCTTAGTGTCCCTAAATTTCCATCATCAGATTATCTGATTTTTTTTAGAAAGCCATGCAATGCCACGAACACAGAACGCATATCCACATTTTTGGTCACTGATATTCACCTAAAAGATAAAATGCAAAAATAAAGAAACGGTCAGGAGGCAAAAATAATACATACATAACCTTGCTAAATTCTTTCTGAACCTTGTTATCAGGATAAAATGCAAACCTCAAAACTAACTTTTTTTTTTTTTTGCTTAGAAACATGACACAAATGCACAACAACCACCCTTAACAATCATATTAAGTCAGTGAGAAATAAGATCTTGCTCCTTTGTTTTTAGGAACTGAAAATGAACATTCATGTGTTAGCAATCTGGCGGCATGGTGGCTTAGTGATTAACAATGTGGCCTTGCACCTCCAGCGGCAGTTCATTTCCCACCTTGGGTCTGTATGCATGGAGTTTGTTTTTCTCTCCGGGCTTGGTGGGTTTCCTTCTTGTACTCAGGTTTCCTTCCACAGTTCAAAGACATACAAATTAGGCTATTTGTCATTCACAAATTGCCTTTAGTGTGTGAATGATCATGTGAGTGTGTGTACAGTACAGACCCAAAGTTTAGACACACCTTCTCATTCAAAGAGTTTTCTTCATTTTCATGACTATGAAAATTGTCATCAAACTATGAATTAACACATGTGGAATTATATACATAACAAAACAGTGTGAAACAACTGAAAAAATGTCATATTCTAGGTTCTTCAAAATAGCCACCTTTTGCTTTGATTACTGTTTTGCACACTCTTGGCATTCTCTTGATGAGCTTCAAGAGGTAGTCAGCTGAAATGGTTTTCACTTCACAGGTGTGCCCTGTCAGGTTTAATAAGTGGGATTTCTTGACTTATGAATGGATTTGGGACCATCAGTTGTGTTGTGCAGAAGTCAGGTGGATACACAGCTGATAGTCCTACTGAATAGACTGTTAGAATTTGTATTATGGCAAGAAAAAAGCAGCTAAGTAAAGAAAAACGAGTGGCCATCATTACTTTAAGAAATGAAGGTCAGTCAGTCCGAAAAATTGGGAAAACTTTGAAAGTGTCCCCAAGTGCAGTCACAAAAACCATCAAACTCTACAAAGAAACTGGCTCACATGCGGACCGCCCCAGGAAAGGAAGGCCAAGAGTCACCTCTGCTGCGGAGGATAAGTTCATCCGAGTCACCAGCCTCAGGAATCACAGGTTAACAGCAGCTCAGATCAGAGACCAGGTCAATGCCACACAGAGTTCTAGCAGCAGACACATCTCCAGAACAACTTTTAAGAGGAGACTGTGTGAATCAGGCCTTCATGGTAGAATATCTGTTAGGAAACCACTGCTGAGGACAGGCAACAAGCAGAAGAGACTTGTTTGGGCTAAAGAACACAAGGAATGGACATTAGACCAGTGGAAATCTGTGCTTTGGTCTGATGAGTCCAAATTTGAGATCTTTGGTTCCAACCACGTGTCTTTGTGCGACACAGAAAAGGTGAACAGATGGACTCTACATGCCTGGTTCCCACCGTGAAGCATGGAGCAGGAGGTGTGATGGTGTGGGAGTGCTTTGCTGGTGACACTGTTGAGGATTTATTCAAAATTGAAGGCATACTGAACCAGCATGGCTACCACAGCATCTTGCAGCGGCATGCTATTCCATCCGGTTTGCGTTTAGTTGGACCATCATTTATTTTTCAACAGGACAATGACCCCAAACACACCTCCAGGCTGTGTACAGGCTATTTGACCAAGAAGGAGAGTGATGGGGTGCTGCGCCAGATGACCTGGCCTCCACAGTCACCGGACCTGAACCCAATCGAGATGGTTTGGGGTGAGCTGGACCACAGAGTGAAGGCAAAAGGGCCAACAAGTGCTAAGCATCTCTGGGAACTCCTTCAAGACTGTTGGAAGACCATTTCAGGTGACTACCTCTTGAAGCTCATCAAGAGAATGCCAAGAGTGTGCAAAGCAGTAATCAAAGCAAAAGGTGGCTACTTTTTTTTTACCTAGAATGAGACATATTTACAGTTGTTTCACACTTTTTTGTTATGTATATAATTCCACATGTGTTAATTCATAGTTTTGATGCTTCAGTGTGAATCTACAATTTTCATAGTCATGAAAATAAAGAAAACTATTTGAATGAGAAGGTGTGTCCAAACTTTTGGTCTGTACTGTATGTAGCTGTACCCTGCCTCATGCCCTAAGATTGCAGGGATAGGCTCCATAGATGATGATGAGTGAGTGACAGTGTTAGCAATCTCTAATGTGTGTAGTTCAACTAGGGACTGTGGAGACCAGTGTGTTTAGTCCCCATTTTTACTACTTTGGTAGGACCTCCGGCCAACATTCACACACTACGGAAAATTTAAACACATGTCTAGGTAATGCTCAAGTCCCGCATGGCTCCATGTAAAACACACAGTGCTCTACCCGGGGTACAGACATCATTTCTTCCCTTTCTACATGTACAGAAAGACTCAGCCTGTGACTGTCCACAAGGGAAGTTCCGCGCGCTGCCTCACGTGATGACGTGACCAATACGTGGAGGTTCTGACTGGTGTAGCATAGCCGCTAAGTCATCTATCCTGCGTTGCACATTATATGCTCGATGCAAAGCTTCACAATTGCACTTAAGCACTAATAAACGCCACCGGATACGACTAACTTTTATCGGCTCAAGCATTAGCTAAAGTTGTGAGTTATTCAGCCAATCAATAAACCTTTGTACTAACTAGCAGGCTAGTGCGCTAAGCCAAGCTAGCTGTCAATGTCTACGCATCAATCATGTACAGCCAAGAATCCAAGTAAATACCGGCTATAACTGCTATATGAATGATCCTGTAATATATACATTACTCGCGGGCTTGACAGTTGCTTTAAGGAAACTACTGAGCCACACTTGTTTCTCAGCTACCTAGTTTCTATACCGGACAAACTAACTACTGTGTAGTTTCACATAATGCTTATCAAGTTAAAAACGACTATAAACACTGCTCCCCCAGCCTGAGCAGCAGCTCCGCGCTCTTTATTATCCCTCACCCGAGCTGCTAGTGTTAATGTTACCTCCTGAATGTTATCATGTTGTGTTGCTAACGTTAGCGCCTCTGCTGACACACACAGTTCGAAGCAGAAACACACTTCACAGCGAACCACAGCTGGCGTTCACAAGCGCCACACGAAGCGTTAAAACGCTGTAAAGATGTTTATTAGTTGCCACACACTCCTACCTCATGAATTCGCTGAAAAGAAGTTCAAGTTGAACGGGAATACATTTCCCCCCATTATGGGACAGCCATACTCGCTTGTTCTCATTTGAGTGCAGAGCTCTGCTGTGAACAAAATGTTTGGCAAGGTGTCTCCAGCGCGGTGCATTGTGGTCGTTGTAGTTCACGAATCAAACACAGTGCATGGACAGGCTGAGCCACACTAATAATTTTACCCCTGAGTTTGTGTTTCTAAAAAGCATATGTTTAAGGAATTTAGATAGATAGAAGGTGGAGATAGAGAAATAAAGGTAGTATTTATGCTCATAACTGTCCCAGTTTGACTTAAATGCACCTTGTGTGTGTGTGTGTGTGTGTGTGTGTGTGCGCGTGTGTGTGTGCGCGCGCATCACCAGTCAGTGCAAAACAGATCTGGTTATTGTAGATGGCTCAGTCACTGCACGTTCTTACCTCAGAGATATCATAGAACCCATCATCATCTTCCAAACCGGCCAGCACACCCGCAAATTTCTGTTCAGGGATGATAATGCTTCACCACATCGTGGCAGAAATGTCACAGCTCGACTTTAGGAAGCTGGAGTGCCTCATATGGTAGGGCCATCAATGTCCCCTGACCTGAACCCCATAGAGCACGTCTGGGACCAGTTGAAGCAGAGACAGGATGATCGTACCCCGCTCCCCATGTGACCTGGCAGAACTGCGTGTAGCACTTGTGGAAGAGTGGAACACATTGCCTCAGAACAACATCACGAGGCTAGTGAGGAGCATGAGACGTCACTGTCATGCTGTCACTATGGCAAATGGTGGAAACATCCGCTACAGACATTGTCGATTTTTGTTATTTGGGGCTATCCTTGTTATTGTCTAAATTTTGGGGGTAATAAATATTAAACTAATAAAAATGTGTTTCGTCTCATACATTATTAGTAATATCAAAGGGAACTTTACTTATTTAATTAAAATTCAGAGAAAATAGAAAAAGCACTCATGTAAATAACAATATCCCTAATATTCACCTTTCTTTCCCTATTTCACCCAATATCGCTATTCTTTCACCTCAGAAATATTGGCATGATAAAAAATATATTGCCACTAATTGATGCAGAAAAATGAGTTCATGCTTTTATCAGCTCTAGGTTGGACTATTGTAATGCCTTACTGTCTGGTTGTTCAAGTAGGTGCATAAACAAGCTTCAGAATGCAGCAGCGAGAATCCTCACTAGAACCAAAAGATACTTATAAGATACAATATGATACTCTCACTCCTATCTTATCTACCCTGCATTGGCTCCCTGTGAAATTTCGCATTGATTTTAAAATACTACTTTTGACATATAAAGCATTAAATGGTCTCGCGTCGCAGTATCTGAGTGAACTGTTAGTGTCTTACGATCCGCTATGCCTACTTCAATCAAAGGATGCAGGCTGCTTGTTAATACCACTTATTATGAAAGCTGGGGGCAGAGGTTTTTCTTACAAAGCCCCAAAGTTGCACTCTACACTAAATATACATTCACCTTATACATTATGTGACTGTGACCATACCTAACTGTTACCTAACTCTTCTTCTCTCCCCTGTCCTTTTCTTTCAGTTTCTCTTCCTCTCTTTCCCTCTCCCTGTATCTCTGTCGAGCTACACATGTTGTTCCTCTGCTGCCAGTGCTCAAGACTCCCTCTGCCCTCTGACTCTGACTCTGACTCGTTCTGGTGCACCACTTCTGGTTGGAGATCTCGTCACATGGATGTCCGTGTGGTCTCTTTGGGATGCGCTTGGTGTCTGGGGACGATTTCACTCTACCATGAAAACGTTTCTGGCCTCGGCTGATGTTGACAGCTGTTTCTCTGAGGACTTGACTTGGTTGCAGTCGCTTGATATTTCAGGACTGGAATTTCCTACAAGTCTACCTGAGCCTCCAATAACAATCTGGGCTCCATATTAACGTAAAGAAATGAGCCGTTATACTGAACTACCTGCCACCAAACACAGTATGAATGCAGATCAATTCCTGCTTCCTGTTTCACCCAAATGAGGATGGGTTCCTCTCAAGGTTTCTTCACATTCACATTTCATATAAATTTCCATAGTTTATTTGGTTGTGTAAAGCTGCTTTGCGACAATGACAATTGTTAACTATACAATAAAATTGAATTGAATTGAAAGTACTTTATTTATTACTCAGGTAATAAGTAATAATAATCAATAACATACATTCTTTTCAAATGTACAGTGAAGTGTTCTTTATTTAATTTATGAATGTAATTCTTGTCCAATTGTTGTAATTTATGAGCGGAAAATATTTTGCTGATTTGAAAAATATGCACTTTGGAGTGATAATGGTAATTGTTTTGTGTCAGGCCACATCACATCAGCATATAATTTATTGTTCTGTTGTAACAGCAAGATCTTTTGTATTTTTTTTCCTTCCTTATATATACAGTGATTTACAAGATTTTTTTTCTTTGTGTATATTTATTGCAGCATATCGAACACTCGTCTTCCAAGGTCAGCTGTAAGGTTATGTTTTTTCTGTGCATCATTTTCATGTGGGGTTTTTTCCCAGCATATTATAATGTAAATAAAACAAATGTAGGAGGAATATTCAGTATAAAGCTTGCTGTTCTGGCAACACTAAATCTATACTTGAGCTCACATATGCTTAATTACCTTTCTATATTCTTAATTATATATTAATTTTCAAAACCCCCAGATTAGCTCATTTTGAGCTGATAGTGATAAACATGCTTCATAACTAAATTTCCGTGTTTGTGTAGTAGACATGGATGCATCAGGAAATATCGATTCTGATCATTATCTCCTATCAAATGACTCAAGTGGGTCCTCAATTTTGAATATGTGATATGTGACACCCGGTCACTTGATGTCAATTTGTTTCTGCCAGTATATTTTAAATATTATAGTCGATGTCTTTTACGCGTCTAAAAGACCACTGTTCATCTATGCTATTATTCAAGCTTTTTCAGTTTAATCCACTGTGAGAAAATTATCTGACAGTGATAATGCTGCATTAAACTGAAACAGTTTATTTCTGAAGTGGTGCAACTATTAGTACACTGTATGCTGTTAGCACTGTTTATGATATCATACCAAAAAAAGAACTAGTTCAGCTGGATGTACAATGAAATAATTAGATACTGTACAACAGACTCTTTAGTGTATAACAGGATAGGGATGGGTGTGTGTGTCTTAAAATATGGGCACAGAAGGCAAAGTATAAAAGGTGTGCCATAATACTTTTATAGGTAGGAACATGTGACTGAGGAATGTGTTTTTTCCCTCAATTCCTCATGCACACCAGAGAAATACCGAAAAACTGTAAATACAGTTCTGATTCCCCCCCAAAAAAGATAAAGTTTACAGAATTAGTGCAATTTGTCAGCAATATGCAAAGTCCAATTTTTATGGGTTAATAATAGCACTCTTATAAGATAATAACAGAAAAAAATGATAAAAGAGAAAATGTATTTTGTATCAACAGCAACAGTAATAATAATAAGAAGGAGATGCCATTACTGGAGAAATATTAAATTAGATGCACAATGGCACACTGCCTTTGTTGTGTAAAACACTAAAAACAGCTAGTTTTTAGTTCATGCACAAAGATATGACACTATACACTGCCTGTGATTCCAACGAGTGTGTGTGGGGCGTGTCTTGGGACACTCACTGACTGCCTCCGCCCCTCACGGGCACAGAGAAGTTTTTACTTCAAAGTCTTCCATCGGCACTCCTGTGTTTCTTTTATTTACATAAGAGGAACAGTAGGTGCTATAGGTTCAAGCAACGAGACTTTCAACTTGTTTCGTGTGTATTCCAAAAACTGAGTGCAGAATGGCAGCTTTTCCAAACTGTCCTACATGTTTGTTTGTTTTTTATTATTATTATTATTTTTTAGTGTGTTCAGTCTATAAACCCCATTGGCGTCAAGGGACTGATCATTGAAAGGGTAAAATTTAATTTACATGATTTTTTTTTACTCATAATAGTAGAGTTTTTGAGCCCTTCCAAGATCCATGTCTCATTTTCCAATCAGACCTAATAAGAGTGAACAAGTGGGAAAAGTGGTCTAAAAGGGGGTCGTTTCATTCCATTGTGCTTGGGACCTGGCCGAACATTTTGATAGATGTTTTGCAGGGGTTCGTGCAGAATTCGAATTGGAAAAACAGGAATTTGGGGGAAACTATCATTTGGATTCCAGCTAAAGTAATAGTGAGCCATTCCCGTGAGGAGGAGGGGTCCCTAATCTTCGACAACCCACATTAATCACCATGGTGTATGTGCCTGTGCCCTGTGCTGGGTTGGTGCCACACCAAGAGTACCGTGAGTTCCCTGGAATGGGCTCCCATGCCCCCTGCACACCTATACAGGATAAGCATTATAGAAATAGATGGATGGAATTAAAAGTATCAGAACAGAAACAACCAAACATGGGTGTTAGTGCTACAACAGAAGTCACTAAAATAACAAATATACAAATGTGTTATGTATAACAGTAATATGCAGATATGCAAAATGTTAAAAATGACTAAATGAAAAAAGTACTAAAATATATAAACAGGATTATCAGGATAAACCATTCTAATGGCATCCCTCGTCATAAAATCAGGCAAAATTTTTGCAACTGGTTCACCCTGATTATTGGATAGGTGGTTGCATATTATACAGTCAGCTATGTGAGCCCATCGTTTGCGGAATTGGTTGATTAACCACAGTTTGTTTTTTATTGTACAATTACTGCTTGATAATGAACTACTTAAAACCTTACATAAGGTATTGTACAGCAGCTTCAATTATAGCAAAAAAGTAGGTCAAACTTTTCAAGTAATTATGAGGAACAAGGACTCATGTGGTTTTATTCCTGTGAATTGCAGAACACCTATAATTTGTCTGCAGTGGGTTGGTGGAAAGTGAATAGGTTTGCATTCATATAAAGGGTTAGGACCCATACAAAAGCCCTCCACTGATAGGTGGAATTTGATCCATGTGTACTTCTGTCAATTGAATTAAATCCAGTGCTCAGTATCCAGTTTTACAGTGTAAATAAACCATAGCATGCATTGTTTAATCATTTTAAACACACTTTAATAGTGTGCTGTCTTTATTCTATACTATTTCAATAAATATAGTTATAACTAACTCACGAAATAGTACATGATATTGTAGCTGAGGAAAGAACAGAGTGGAAGGGGATACATGCTAAAACACTAGTACAGTCAATATATGATACAGTTATACAAATGATGTACCATTATGAGTTGAAGAATTCTACATTAGACTTAAGTTAATTAAAATTTTGTTGTATAGAACTTTTAAAAACAGATATTGTCACACTCCAACGAGAAAGCAAAAGACAGCAGTCGCAAGAAAAAAACTGAAAGGGTCAAGGATGCACAAAGGTCATTGCGCGGAACAAAAATAGTTTAGGTATTACAACATGTGTAGTGCTATTACTGTTCTAAAACAGTACTATAAGCAAGTGTGTTAAAAACCTTTGAGTAGAATTTATATTCACTGTGAATATATATATAAAAAACTAGTTATAATACAGTTACTCTGTTATTAGTTTCTGCTTATTAAATACTGCATGCTCTCTGACACTGTGCATGTAACTCAGTGTGGCTTTGACATAGGGGAAGGAACATTTCAAGCTAAATTAAGATGTGCTGAGATAAGTGGGAAAGACAAGTTTCCTATGAATTATAAAAGACCTGCCATTGACATTAAGATGGTTTAAGGACATTTTCACTGGGGCAGTTGGTGTAAAGCTTGCCTTTATGTAGTAGGTCATAGAGTTATATAAAAATATAACTAATATATAAGACATTTACAAACACCCAGGACCAATGGATGTATTTAGTTTTATGTTTGTTATAGAATAGAGTAAAATAGAAAAATCTGGGGGAAAAAATCTTTCTTTTGTAAGTATGTTTTAACATTGATTCTAAAGACATGCATTTAACCAATAAAAATTGTGTTAGATCTCAACAACAAGCTTCCTTTGGCTGGCTTTATCTTCATCATCATCTATACCGCTTAATCCTGTATTCAGGGTCACAGGGGGCCTGGAGTCTATCCCAGGAGACTATACCAGGGCACAAGGCGGGGTACACCCTTGACAGGGTGCGAATCCATCGCAGGGCACTCACATACACACACTCACACTATGGCCAATTTGGGAATGCCAATTAACCTAACCTACATGTCTTTGGCCTGTGGGAGGAAATCCACCAAACTTCATGCACACAGAGACGGGAAACAAACCTGGCCGGGACTCGAACCCGGACCCTGGACGTGCAAGGTGACAGTGCTAACCACTACACCACCGTGTGGCAGGCTTTATTTTCCTGTTAAATAAGTACAAATAATTATCATATGAATATTGTAATGATTTGCTTAAAAGTTATTGGTCACAATATTCTAACAACTTTACTAAACCAATAAACTAATAACTTTATATAAATCATTAAAGAAAAGAAAAAAAGAATCAGGAATTGGTAAGAAATTATATTTAAAAAAGAACTAATTTCTTGTTAATATTTTAAATATTTCATATATTCAGGTAACAGGATTTAGTGACTGCGATGGATTGGCACCCTGTCCAGGGTGTACCCTGCCTCGTGACCTATGTGAGGATTTAGTGAATACAGTGCAGCCATTACAACATTTGGGCCAAGAATAAAAACGAACAAACAAATAAATGATCCATAATCTTTGAACACGACACAGATCCACATATTTAAGCGAATATTCTAAGAAAAGAAGAGTATATAGAACGGGGTCTGGGAAGGGAAGGGAAAATTTCATTTTTCTATGCACTATGTAATAATATAAATGTTGTTTATGTTCCTTTACATTTACATATTAAAATGTTTTTACTGTTACTTTAAATGTAACATTAGTGTTGGACATGGCATGTAATTTGCGGCACCCCCTTGTACAGGAACATGCTACTGTAGGTGTGAACAACCACACAAGGGGGCAGTATTGAAACGTTTAAGAAATGTGGAGAGATCTATCCAAAGTTACAGTTTAACAAATGACATGTTCCCACTGGCATGAAATAACATACTCCCTTTATAGATGAAGGAGTTGTAGGAAAAACTGATTGTGTCAGAGGTCTCTTTGAAGTAATAACAATTTACATCTTGAATTGACATCTTCTGGTTCTGGACATACAATATCTAAATCCACAATTGCTAACTGCTTGAAAGCCAGTAACCATTTTTCATGCAATTATACTTAAGATTTGTATTCAACTGCCTGTGAGACGTGAGCTCTCCTTGAAGTGTGTTTCTGATGTTATTGTATCCTGCCCCAGTGACTTATTACATTAATGTCTCTGGCAAGCCATAATTATAGGAACGGAGGGTGGCAAGCAGTGCCAGAACTGTACTGTAGCTCTGGTGAGGCCATCCCTCTGAGGGTTGATGGGGGAAAATTCCACTTTGCCATAGCCATACAATCTTTGCAACAGACGTATACTATACCAAACCACAATGACACATAATGGCGCACAAATCATATGCAGCCGATGGAACACCAGTGGTATCACATGGTGTTGTTTATCTGAACTATCAACATGCCATCTAAATCTTTTACCATGCAGCTCCATTTTTATTTCACTAATGGAGTTATTTTAACTCTTCACAGGGCTTTTGATAATCCTGGTTGTTTTCCAACTCCTACAATGTGTGATGCAATCTCTTTTGTTTTGCTGACATTTAATGTTTTCTTCTTTTTTTTTTTCCACCAACAAATATGAACAACGATATCCATCTTTATGTTTTCTGTATATATTTATGTCTCATGCCTTTGACATTAAGATGATTGAATTAAAAATGGAATTTTTCAGTGGCAATTGGTTTAATAGTTGTCAATTCCTGTCATATAAAACATATATCATATGATTGATACTAAATATGTCAGTGCATGCACACCCACCTATGCAAAGCAGTAAAGTCTTGTTCAGGCAACTGCAACCTAAACAAAACTTTGATTGAAAAACTATGGTCTTCATATATATATCAACTATTTATTATAAATATTATATAATAAAATATCAACTATTTATGACATACAGTATGTAATTGTATGTTCTTGGCCTAATCATACCTTCTATGAAGTGTGGTGTGACTGTGAGAGCTCTAAATCTGCATAAGCAGTCAGCGTGTCACATCCCTGAGCTGTGGGAACAATACGGCCACAAAGGAAAGGGAGTGGCAGTACCAGGATATCCCATCCCATTCGCTGCGCCCTCTTCCTGAAGAGTTTTCCAGTAGCATCCAGGGAGAAGGTGAGGAGGTCAGGCTTCCATGTCCCTTCAAACTCTTCTATCACCTGTGATAGAGGAGGTGAGACGTGACCCTTTAAGTACTGCCACCAAACACAAATACGTTGCAGCATTATGTTTAAATAAGAAACCTATCGAGAGAGTACACGAAACAGCTAAACAGCAATGCAAACAATATTCATGCATATACACTGATATGGAAATTGGTTCCTCGAGTTCTCTTTGAACATTCAGTGTATCTAAGGGAGTTCTATATACAACCCTCTTTTAAAGATACCTATTCTTTTCTACTTGGATTCTTTAAGATGAAGTTCAGTTTTTATGCTGTACACACTAAAGACAATGCCTAGTCTTAAGATCTTGGTCCAATTCAATCATCGTCCAAACTCTTTTTTGGACATTTTTAAAAAAAAATTCTCTTTAAACAATTTTTAATCTCCCCTGTATTGTATGTGGCTTTTTGTGACTTGCTTGAACTACCAAATAAACTCCACATACCTTCTCTTTGCCCCCATTTTTCTTTCCCATGACAAGTCTGATGAGCATCTTTAATAAGAAAAGGTGAATATTTTATCATGATATTAGAGTAAAAATTTGCATCTGCAGTCAGCTATGTAACAACTGATATCACTCTAGATATAAAAACACTTGATCAAGATTTTTGTTTTGCCCAACACCACAGTGATGCACTGGATTCTCTAAGTGGGTTCTCCAAGGTATACCACTGAAATGATAAAACCATAAGAAAACATTAATTTCATTAAATCAACACAATAAAGATAGGTTTTTTTTTGTTGAAAGGTTGAAATAGCATTGAAGAGTAATTTAGCACAGAGTAGATTTATAGCTAAGCTCATAACTCACCTTTTATTTGGGTATATTATGTTCATCAAATAATGGTGAAATATTGATCCTCTGACTCATAAATGCAGTCACTGTGGTATTAACTGCTTTATAGAATTTATAGTCTGTCAGACTGTTTCTGGGGTGTTCTAAATTGCTTTTATCTGACACATGGGTCAAAGAGCGTCTGAGTAGCGTGTAATGACAAGACGTAATAGTTTCTGACCAGAGAAGTCAGAAGGGAAAAAAAACATAAATATGCCAAAGCAATGAATGTGTTTATCATGGCAACCTAGGAAAAGGAAGAACAAATGTTCTGTCTTGTACCTTTGCCAGTCACCTATGTAGCTGAACAAATCTCCGTAAGGATTTCCTTGGGAAGTTTGTCCTGGGATTCTGGCCACCGCAGTGTTAAAGGGCATGTATTTCCCATACAATGTAACATGTGCCTTTATAATTAATTAACGTATGTTATTGTCATGCAAATTTGCGAAACAAACATTATTGGTTCATGGGTTTCTATAATTTTATAAATGAGAACATGATCTCTTTCTTAGTGTCACTAAAATGTATACAGTAAGTCATGGACATACATATGAGGTTAGAGAAACTGCCCTTGTAGTCAGATGTAACTATCAAAGATAAATACATAAATAAATGTATCGATACGTAACTCCTGATGAAGTATAGCCATCTTAAATATTCATCTAATCCTTGTATAGTTTATTTTCAAGGCTGATCCATATTAACCATTTGGAAGCATTGAGGAGAAGGTGTTAGTTTATGTTTATAATTCCAATATGCACATTTGCCTCGACACACTTGCAGGGTCCACAGTACATTTCTGAGTTCAGGTTGGGTCTGCATGGGTTTCCTTTGTCTCTTCAAAAACATGCAGGTGGCTAGGCAACATTAAATTGCCCCCTAGATGTGAATTAACATGTATTTCTGTGTGGAAAATGACCAAAGATGGTCCCACACCCAGTTTCTGGGATATGCTCTGGACTCACCACAGCTCTGATCCAGAAATGTGGTTACAAAAGATGAATAAATGTATTCATTATTATATTGGTGAAAAGATTTTAATCAGGCATCTTGTTGTGGTTGTTTTTATTGTTGCTGTTGTTGTCTTTATTCCCAGGCCCCTTTGACAGCTTATAGTATGTTGTGTAAAAGTGATGTCTCACTGTTTCCTCTCCTGAAATCCACAGTGCACTGATTTGAAATCATCATGCAGTCAACAAGCCACCTCAGCAGACAGATAAGCCCAGAGGGAGAGGATGAATGACTCAACCATGCTGCTGGAAGCTAGAAAAATGGAAGCTTTGAATAGGTAAATAATTCTACACATGCACTTCGGCTCCTCTTGTGCTTTTGGAAGGAGAAACTAAAATAAGCAGGCTAAAGAATTCCTGAACTCTATCATATCTGTATGCGAGAAAAATTATTTATTCAACAGAAGATGGGTAAAGTCGATGCTAAAATCCACAAGCTTAGTCGCACCTTACTATTCAAAAACAGTTTATGGGAACCAGAGGACTCTACGACATCTTACTTTGCAATTGTGTCTTGTTACAAGTCAGATATTTGGAACAGATTATGACTGATTTAAAATAAATCCCTAAAGATGTTTTAAGCGTCACTCCCTATTACTGTCTATGAGACAAAAGTCTCTGACTTATTAATTACATCCATCATTCACAGAACTAACTTCAGTTCACACTGAAGCTCTTCAAACTAATGCCACTCAATTTACAGCATTTGATCATTATAGGTAAATAGCATAAATATGATCTTGTCTGAAATGTACAGTGAAAGTTTTATTATTTAGATTATTCTGGTAATTAACTTAATTAATAAGGAGAAAAACAGAAAGTATTAATTAGAATGAATGAAGGAATTAAATTAATTGAAATGATAGTGTGATACTTGATACTATGATAGTGATACTTAATTAACAAACAGCAAGAGAGTAAAGTAGAAGGAAAGAGCAGTGTAGGAAAGCTCTGAACTAATGTGTAGCAGGAAATTAATGGGAATAATGGAAGCATTATGCCAGTGAAATCATGTGTAGAATATTATTACTTACAATAACGATAGCACTTTTTAAAATTTTTTTTATAAATGAACATGAGCTTAGTGTCGACCTCTGTAGAATTCGCTATTTTAATCCAGTACATTTTGATCAAATAGACCTATTTTGTCAGTGGATCCCCTGGGGCCCCAACCTGCCCAGAACCATGACAACCTCCCCAGCTGCTCCCTGTGATGGTGGGGATTATTTTTTTTTAATGCAATTTGGTCATTTGTCGACTGCCACTCACTACCTAGCTCTCCTATCATACCATCCAGGGGGAGGGTAAGGGCCAAGCAAGTCACTGCACCTTTTCGTATTTTGTATGTTGTTGTTAGTCGCGGCGGACTGTCCGATCTACAAAAACACTTGGCCCAGGTTTTACACCAAATGCCCTTCCTGAGGTAATCCTCCTATTGTATCTGGGCTTGGGACCAGCACTGCATCCAGCGGCTGGGGTTTGGGTACTGGCTGGGAATCGAACCCGGGCCTTCCGCATGAAAGGCTAGGGATCTACCACTGAGTTAACAATGCCCATCTTTTTGTATTTTGTATAATTAGTATCATTTCATTTATTTGTAGCTCCGCCCAAGTGTCAACCTTTGACTTCGGGGCAAAGCCAAACTGATGACCTCTTAAATTAGTTCTTTTCTGTGGGGTTATAAAAGAGTGAGCCTCACATATGGTTAAGAGATGCTTTAATGACCATGGATTACAGATGAATTAGCTGAGTCCCCCCCATAAAAAAAAAAAAAAAACTTGAAAAATGGTAATAAGCAGGCAATTTCCTCTGTTGAGGCAGAGGAAATATAATGACATATAATATAAGTGTAACCCATGATAAGTTCCAGGTGGAAACTAAAGCTACTGTTTAAACTGGTGAATTGTTAGCAAGGAAGCTTCGGTTTTCCCACAGCCGTGGAGCACGTGAGAGGCGCAGGAGCCGCATTCCCGCCCTGAGAGCCGCTGGTTTGTGTGAAGATGAGTGTGAATGCCGATTAGAAAACAAGTGCCGGGAGATGACGAGACCACCCGAGTGGGTTTTTTCTTCTTCTTCTTCTTCTTCAGTTTTATGAGACAAAGACAGAGAGGCCTCGGGTTTGGTCTCCAATCACTGTGTCTCCGTCTCGTTTGGGTCATCTGGACAGCCTTTTTAATTCAGGACACCGCCTCTATTGTCGCGCGCGCTCACCAGTCTTTGTACCCTCTCCAAGAACAGACAAGGGGCACTTTAGATACGCGTTATAACTGACAAGTGACGGCTAATTTTTTTTTTACGTACACGTCGAACGAGTAGCTACACGACTCGGGGAAAAAAAGAAAGAAAGAAAAACGTAGACGTTGAAGGGGTCCGGTTTTTATCAACCGCGCTGAATTAAACAAAAGCTCCTGTTCCATGTAGCGGCTCCAGGCAGCAGCTTAGCGCCTCCCTGTGTGTGGAGCGAGTGACAGCTGTGTGTGTGTGTGTGTGTGTCTTAGTGAAGGAGGCTTCATCTCCCAAATAGGATGAGCAGCCGATTTGGTGCGGGCAGCGCGGATGGTCCGGACCGATTCGCTGTTAGTTGTTTGGAGCGCTCTTTGTTCAGGTTCAGTGTGTGTCCGCGGACTGTTTCCACACCAGACGGATTTCCAATGGATTTTCCCGTGTGAGGACGGAGCGCGCGTGAACACGGTACGGTAACCGTAGGAAAGGCGACGGGGCTGGGGGGGAAAAAAAAGTAGCGCAGGTTATTCGTTTGAATCCCGTGCTGCGTGAATTGTGACTTAAGGAATCAGATCGGGATTGTGATCCACAAACGCGTCTCACTCAATTAAAAACTTGCTTTGCTATTAAGTTGGCTTTGTGTGTGGCGGATTAGACACAAGTGCGCTCCTACTGCGCGCCTCATCTGACGTCACTCCTGTAAAACTTCTATGCTGATTGTTTATTTATTTTATTTATTATTATTTCGTAATAAGTGAAATTTAACAGAATGATCATTGAGTTATGTGTTTCCTCTCATTTAACACCTCGAGCTTGTCTCTGTGTGTGTGTGTGTGTGTGTGTGTGTGTAGGGGGTGTTATAACGCTGGAAACACAACACTCAGTGTCTGATTCGGACGTCAGTGCACATATTGCAATTATAGCCCAAGTCTCACTGAATGAACATATAAAGATTTCCACCTATGGTTTAATTATATGTAAGAGACAGCAAGTGGGGGAAAAAAATGATGTGATGATTATGAATGTGATTCCGTCCAAGTTGTTTTGAAAGTAACATGGCGTGTCTTTGTTTCTCAAATGAATGGCACTTGTTAATATTCCACCCAAATGCATTGAGTTTTGTATATTTATCATATATGAGAACTGAGTAATGCGCTGCCATATACCAGTCTCATATCGCTTCATATATTTTGTTCATCAGTGTTCATTATCATAGCTGTTTTTATTCTGTACGTGTAAGGTTTTTTCACGAGCTCTTCAGCCTACAGTATACTGTATGTGGACACACACTCTTGAATAGTGACAGGTTTGTTGAAATGAATGTTGCTACAGATTTCAGTGTTCCAAATGGTTTGGACAAAAACATACACACATTCAAGTAGAGTTGGACTCAAATGAAGACTATGAGTTGATAAAATTCGAACGCCACGAGGTCTGCCGGAGCTGATCTCACGCGATATTGGTACGAATTTGAACGAGCGAAGTAGATGCGGTGTGACTTACCACTCATGTGGTAAGTAAAGGTATGACCGCTAACCCTACCCCTAACCATGCGACTTGAAGTTACCTATTCGTGACTGTGAGACCATTTTGGTTTTCATGTGTGCTTCTGTGTTAAAACAGGGAAAGAATGCGGCTAGGTGACCTGGAAGAAATCTTGAAACCCCATCACTTTCGACCCCTTACTCTTGACCCCTAAGGTCAAGTAGGGTGTGACTGTGTCAGCTCTGTCTGAACACGCTTTTCTTTGCACACAACAATACGAAGCATCTGTTTCTAGACAGTGAACAGGATGACAAAGACAATCCAAAAGAGTTCAATCTCTCATGATCCTCCATGCCTCATTGCTCTCTTATGACATTAATGATACTTGTTAAGTCTGCTGTCTGCTGTTCCTCTGATGAAAAATGTCCCTTGGACCATATCGATATTCTACGATTACATTATAATTCATATGACTTCAAGGGGACTTCGATATTTTTGTGGATGGTTTTGATTCACAGATACGCTTTTATTTCCTAGGTCAGTTGTACATATATAATAAGCTCTGTGCCTTCTGTTGTTGGAAAGACATCTGTGTCTGTTCTGTCATAAATAAGAGACGCTGATACAGAACCTTGGCTGAGATCAGCCCATATGCACAGATCATCAGTACTGAAGGGGGCAGTATATAGTGACATATACAGTTTTTACCTATTTAATAAATATAAAGTTGAATGTTTGAGAAGGGATGTTTTGAGAATCTTTAATTGCCGATATTGCATCGAGTGGTTTATGTTCCATCCCTGCATTTGTGCTTGCTGCTGAGTGTGTATTTGGTTGCCGTACAGCACTTCACAATCTGTAATATTGATCTGCTTGGGGGCCTGGAATCAATTTTTTGGGGAAAAAGCAGGTTCTTGGTCATAACCTGCAGTGATGATGCATCCCACCTATCAGCTTGCCAGATGGCATTCAGCATTGCCACCTACCAACATGGTTATCCTGCAAGTATGAAAAGGGCGTACTGTGTGAGCTGAGAATCTTATGATGCACTGTGAGCATGCAATACATGTGACCAGGCTGTGTGTTTCAAAAGGTTGAAAAAAGGGTGTGTTGTGAGGGACAGTTATAGGCACAAGAGTGAAATTTATATATGAAGGGAGTTTAAATATTCATCTGAAAAAAACATAAAATATTTAAATAGACAGAATGCAGACATTTTTGAAAAACATTTCAAAAAGCATAAAAATAAGACATGATTTGTGTATGTTTTTTTTGTTTGTTTATAATTAGTAGCATCTTCTTTTAATTTGTGGTTTTAAATGTCAGCAATCTGCATTTTTAATTGATTCAATACCCCCGTAAGTGCCGCAAGGGGTATAAAAAAATATGTATTTTTACAAGCTGCAACACACTGGGAGGCATTTGGTCTTCACACCCCAACAATGGCAGTAAAGACTCCATTGTGTGTGACTGATGTGGATTTGTCACACCGGTGGGCTTGAATCACTTGTGCTGTGTGGTATGTTTAGATTTTCATTGTCAAAAACAGGTAGATTTGCTCAGCTTGAATAATTGATATGGGTTTTTGATTTCAGTTCAATCACAATACCCTCTATCGATGTGTCGCATGGACGGTGGACTTCATGTCATTTCCAGGATCATGTATTATGAATGAACACGCATGGGGAGAAGAGTAGGGTGGAGTTGTGGTAGTTTCAGACCATGTTATATACTGCCGAGGCAAGGTTACTAATATTTTTGAGTATAAATATCAATACTCGATTTATTAATATTCAAATGGCTTTTAATGCCCACATATTTTTCGTTTTGTGCCTACAGGGATAATAATGATGACAAGATCAAAAGTAATTATTTGTTTTCTTCCATGCTCTCAATACTTTCTCTCATATTGACATCTTAATATTATTATAGCACCATTATATCATACCAACGCACTCACTATAATTCTGACTATAGATTCTTTTGGACTGGGTAATTCTTGTTGCTGATTAATGTCAATGCTGATATTGCACTTGAAATAGAGCCGTCCTGAACAAAGAAGCTAAAACAAGATCCTAAGACATTTTTTAAATTGTGACACATTATTGACTCTCAGTGTCCTCAATTTACTTTTTGGATTAATGATTTTATGTTGTGTGTCCAGGTTATTATTCTTAGTGTTTTCTTCAGAACTTCCTAATATATATTACAATATTTTCTTTTTCTTTTTTTTCATGCCGTTGGTTCCACAGTGGTGTCACATAGCTGACATTTATTAGTTTATTGGCCTTTTTGCTGGTGTGCGCTTCTGAAAAAATGATTGCTTCTTCTATAGAAATGAAAGTGTATTTTCCTCTCTCTGCTATCACATAAACACTATATAAACGGTAAGGACTGATTTATTACCGCTCAGTTTTCATGTTTACTCGTTTCACACTGTACTGAGGTTAAACACAGCCATGGATAACTGATAGCGTCAGGTTTTGTTTTTATTCTCTTGTTTGTACTGGATGCCATGCCAGGATTGATTAGATGCTGTTGCTTATGCAAGAGCATGTGGCATTTTCGAGATTTTCACTGGTGATCTGTGCTTGCGCGTTCCACTAGGTTTTCGCATGCCGTGGTGGAGTGTGACGCCGAGGACAGCATGTACATCTGTCCCGTCCCCAGACCCAGCGTGACTGGCACGGCTTCGCTCATCTATTAATCATGGAGAGCGCCTTCTTATTCCGTTGCCATAGTTTCAGGGCCTGAGACGGCGCCGGGGCTGGAGGGGAGATGGCAGGGGCCAGCGATTCCAAACAGCCTCTCAAGGAAAGAGTATGCTTAAAGGGGCCACTATGGCCTGTGCTGGCACTGTGCAGAGACTTATTGTGCATGCATGCCACAGATGGGCTGAATGAAATATTAGGGATGTGACAGCGAAAACACATAAAGGGTGCTCATTTTTTTAATCCTGCTGAGGCCATTTGGAATGAAGATGGCATAAAGGTGTTGATATGTGCAAATGAAACTGCTCTCCAGAAATCAGATAGGAGAACAATGATACCATTAGTTGAGATGATAGTGGTATATTGAGAAGCTCCATCTTAGATCTGACACAAATGCACGGCATTCACTGGTAAGATTGGCTGATTGTTTGAGACATTTTTGTTAAGGGGTTTATGCTATAGCAGAGAGAAAATAAAAATACTTCAATGGAGCTGATAGGCTTTTTAAAATCTCACTGACAGGGTGATGAGGCTTATGGTGCCTTTTGTGCATGCATGGTGTGCATAACTTTTCAGAGATGTGTTGAACTGAGCTTGCTGATTAGACATGAGAGCCTGAAGTAAATAGTAAATAATTAAAGCTGTACAGTGCAACATCTGGAGCTGAGCATGCACCATTTTTTTTTTCAGTGGATAAGGTTGTCATAAATAGTCCTAGACATTGTTTATATCCTGTATGATGCAGTCTTTTCAACCGAATTCCTGCCATACGCTACGTCAGTTTACGATTCTCAAATTCAAAAGTACACTGAATTGCTAATTATGGCATAAATGCTTTGGTTGTAATCTCGGGGTGTTCTTGTCTTGTTTTCATGGTCATGCCACCACTATAACTCCTCATCATGTTGCTTTTCTAGCCAGTATTTTAGGGCATAGAACAAGCAGAGACAGAAGCACTGTAATCATGAGGCCTTCTCCTGCGCCTTTCATGTGGCTTTCGTTCTGAATAAAGAACCTTGTCATTGTCAGGACCGTTGGGCTGCACTCCAAGCCAGCATGCTTTCCACTCTGCTTCTCATATCTATGACCCTTCTTGGATGGGCCACCCATAGCAGTTACAAAATAAGGGCTACAGTGTTTTTTTTTCCTTGGGCTTTTGGAAATTTCCTGGTGGCACTGAACTTCTACAGTTAGGTTACATCACCCTCTGCTTTCAGCAGGTGGTGTTGGAGGGAGCGATGTGACTCTTGGAGGATTGTCAGTTTTTTTGAGGTATTGCATCACATTAAAGGACATCTGCTGTAACTGTTCAACAGACTGGGTCACCACATTTAATACCTATGTTTGCATATAATACTTGTCAACTATCAGACGACTTACACTAGTTGCCAGTATGATGTTTATCGCAGGCGGATTACTTTTGTCAGATGGGATACTGTACATAAATCACCTGAGCAGTAACCTTCAGAATTGCCAGAGATTCATTCCGGGTGATTGCTTTAAAGCGCTACATTTAAGGTATTCCAGATTTTCTTGGAGCTGGCTAACTGAGCACGTGCTAAAATCAGCCCTGGGGAGGTTTTAACTTTCTGAGCCTCGTCAGAGAAAGTTTAACAATAAAGGCTCTTTGTGTACATTTATTACATATCTAATGAACAAATTGCAGCCATGTGGCGTCGTGTGCCTGGTAACATAAGCGCAACCACAAGGCCTCCAGTGTTCAGGCCCTGCACGTCCATCAGCCCCGCGTTGAGAAACGAGACAGGCACGCTTATCATCACTCTCAGAGGACCTGCTCAACAGCCCCGACATTGTTTCCTTCCTTTGCCGCAACAGGAACTGCACGTGAAAAATCAGGAGTAGATCTAAAACAAGCTGAACTTTGTTGAACATTTTTATGTCTATTTTTCTTTTCCTTTTATTTAATAATCTTGGGGGTCTGTCTTGCGTTAAACGAGACCAGTGTATAAATACTACTTATGATGAATGACAGCCAGAGCAAATATACATAGTTTTTCTTTCAGATGTACCAAAGGGAAGGATGTTTGAGGTCTAATTGGATTTGCTGGGCACAGTCTATGGAAATAAATTGTCACCACTCCTGAATTAAACATTGAGCAGTGTTATTTGGATAGCTGGTGTCTTGTTTGTTTTGCGTAAATGAATATGTTATTTGGAGGATTCTGCTTGCTTCATACCATTCATAACACTCAGACTGTTTGGCCAAGCCGACAGTTCAGACACACTCGTCTTCTTTTCAGCGGCATCGCCGATAGGAGAAGCAAGAAACAGCTCCTCCGTCTTAAGTTTCCCTAGGCCTGTTTCGACTGCAGGATAGCATATATCAGCTAATGCAAGGTAACTGGATAGAGACAAATGAAATGCTATCCAGATGCATTGCTCCTGTGTAACAACTGACCTATATAACAGAGTGCGAGATATCCAGGTGTATTACCGCCAGAGCATTTCCTCCCCGTCTCACTTTGATCTTCTTGAGCTCGAGGCCGAATGGATTTTATAGCCCTGTCCTTGTCCAGAGCTTGCTTCATGTTCGAATGACCAAGTGCATATCTAAAACAAACATTGTAGGCTGTGTTTAAATCAGTAAAAATGGAAAAATGTGTAAAAAGTCGGCGCCGTAGAGCAGCCTCGTCTTCTTGACGTCATCCAGGAGTTATTTGCGAGTTTCGAAGGAAAGAGTCTTTACTCAGGCAAACACAGTTTCTGCTGCGTGAAGGTTTTATACAGTAGCGTTCCCATGTCATATGACACCTCTTTGTCTTAGTAGCGTCTTCATCTTGTCAGCTTTCCCGCATGTCATATTTTCATTACAATGCTGTTTTCTGACCATCAAACAAATTTGTCACAAAAACACAAGCATAAGTACGAGCTCTATTATGTGACTTCATTCGAATCAGGAGGGAAGATGCACAGCACCCCATTAGAGTGGATTGATGTCTCACCAGGAGAGATTTTATTGCTAGTTTGACAGTGCAGTGTGAGTGAAATTAGGCATGAAGCTGCACTACTTTATTACTCATGTCTGATCTGTCAGGCTTCACTGACGGTTGTAGCCACGTCTTTACCTGCATAACGGCCATGACTTTTCATTAATGACTTGTATTTCTCTTCGCAATAAAACACCGTCCCATCAGTAGGCTGTAACCCTGCGTAGCATCACTGTCCTTATCCTCTCTGACTGCGTGGGCTGAAGGAGACTTCTGTGGCTTGGCAGTATTGATCTTCTGGAGCTGACTATTTTTATGTTTTAAATAGCCATTGCTGATGGTTATTTATTCACACAGATGCATTGTATTACATTTTGGAGGTTATTGAGTGTGAAATAAGATTCTGATCAATGAAACCATTAATACTTTGCTTGTCCTGCTTTGTTTTATTTTAATAGCTCATTTCTCACTTGGTTTTAACAGAAATGACCAGGACGATTATTCTGCAAAATGGCCACCATAAGCAAGTAGAGTGCATTTTATGTATACAGTACATATATACAGTATATACATATATACAGTATATATACATATTAAACAGGGGTCGTCGACTGCAGAAGGCGGTTTTAATACCGACCTAGCAAAATATTTTAGCAAACATAAATAAATACATAATAAAAGTATGGAGAAAATAAAGAGCTGTTGTTTAGCAATTCTCGATTTCAGACCACGACTGTAGCGGCTTCTGTACCAGCTTCTCTGTCGCAGCAAATCACATGCATGTTTATGTAAATTATTGCACTGACGACAGCGAAATTTCTCATCAGACGAGAGACCAGCTACTGGGTAGAGACATGAGCTCGGGAAGCGGGGAGTTTTTCGTAGACGTTCTGAGGTTTTTCATTTTGTTTACCCGATCCGGTCTGATTAGGGAGCTCATGATATGGCTTGTTTAAAGTAGACGACAAAAACAGAGTAGGCACAGAAGCCTGTGCAACGAATTCAAAACACATGTATGGTGAGTCTGAAACAGAATCTCAGAAACATACATTGATCACTAACAGTCAAGGATTGAAAGGTAACTGTTGCTTTTTGTCATCTTTTTCATTTAAGCAAAGAATTCAAAATACATTGAAATATCATACATTTATAGTAATTGCATACCCCTGCTTTAGAGCTTGGATTTATCTTTTCATGTTAGCGACATAATGCTTTAGAAAGCCCACAGTGCTAGAAATTTAAGTCTCACACACACACACACACACACACACACACACACACACACACACACACACACACACACACACACACACACACACACACACACAATAGCCGGACAGCTGCTTGACTTGACTTTACTTGCATGCCATGCTGGGTGGGATGTGGCATCAGTTGCAAGTCTGGCATCTTAATGCTGCTTTAACAGATCGTATGACGCCTGAGCACGTGTGAAAGGTCCAGTGTCCCCTTGGACCATTTGGTGTCTGATTCAGGAACCTTGGGCCGATCAGATTTCTTGGGTTTTTCTCGTCAGGTCTTGCGGTAGAGACCTAATGAGCACCTTTAGAGGTCTGGCGTACTGCAAGTCTGAACTACCAAAGGCTATGAGGATTGGAAAGAAAAAAAACATTCAGAACAACTAAAAGAATATTTGCATTGAAATGTAATACCTCAGTGCTACCACTGTTATAATAGATATGGTGATGTACTGTACTGTATATAAAACTATATATTGTGAATTCTACTTACAGACTTGTGTGTAGGTATTTTCCAACTGTCACGTTGTAGTGAATTCATTATTCTGTTTAGTCTCTGTAGAGTTTGATTTTTGAAGCGCTCCTGTGACTAACATGAAGAAGATGAGTCAGAGGAAGCAGCTCTAAACTCTTCCTAGTCCTGAGTGAGAAGGACTTTTAATAGCATTCCCTCAAAAGAACAAACTACTGAATGCAGAAACTCAAGCGAGCAGCCGTGAAACATCCCATATCTGTGTTATAGAGATGGCGCTGCTGTATTTTTGTTCTCCGTATGGAATTCCAGCGGAAGGCGATTGAATGAGATCCATCACACATTCCCAAACCCCCATATTAATAAAGCCGAGAATGAAGCAGCGTTTTAAAAAGTCGGGAGAAAGGGATTTTCATCCTGCCAGTGGGAACAAGCCAGAGTTTCTTTGGCATGAAAAGAGTGACAGAGTCCTCTGACATTGTGAAACTGAGGCCCCGTGGTCTGCACACTGGCTATGAGCAAAGAGTTTACTGTACTTTTCAGGCTAATGTGGGCTGAATGAAGGGCGCCTGAGATCAGGGGAGGCCCGGCCAGTTTGTAAAACATTCAGCGGTTTTCATATGGTAATTGTTCCTGAACTCGGTTTCTTCTAGTTGCTTTTAATGAAAGTAGTCATTCAGTGCTTGGTCCCCCCCCCACCTCATACGGAATGTGACAGGGTGTAGTATTTAGGTGACTTAATTGACCCTGTAAAGAAAGAGTAAAGAAGAGAGAAAGAGGAGCGAGGAGGGCTTTTTATACTGAGAGACTGTCCGCTTTGCTGCCATGTCCAGTTAATATAAAAGACATTGGTTAACGCTAATTCATTTTGAACTGCTCTTTTTTGTTTAACGGACGGCAGGTTAAAAAATCATTACTTTGCAATGAATTATTGTCAACAAAAAAAGGCGAAAACCAATAAGAATGTAAAACCAATATGGAAGCACAATGCGATTCTTAATGGGTTTTAAATTTATGTGGTTAGATTGTGGTAATCAAGTTGAAATGAATGGCATCAGTTGGTAAAGAGCATGAGGTTGTATGCCCGTGCTCCAGGATTGCCGGAGCACTCGCAGGTAGTTATTTATGTGGACAGTTAGCTTACAGTTATTACAGCTATTTGACCATGATTAAATAAATTTAATCTAATCATCACGAACTAAAAAAATACAAGCAGCTCGATAAATGATGTCAGCATGAGACACCTAGTGTGTCCTGTAAGTGTAAAGTCGAAGTGTAAAGCTATAGAAAGCTCTTTTTGGTCTAAAAACTATACAAATATTATATAATAACTATTTTCATGAAAAAGTGGAAGTATAAGAAAGTGGAATTTACTGTAGAGTTGCGAAGGTTTTGCGAACACCCGTGCGAGGAAACATCTAATTTGCTAATGTCAGATTAGATGTGTGTATAAAGCCAAGGTGCCTGGGAGTCACAGGACATAAAGAGGTCTAGTCACATCAGAACAAGCAGCTTAATCATTATCAAGCCCTTCATGAACCTTGCTGATTAAAACATTTCCTGTTATTTGGACTACAAGTCAGTCTCGTTGGTTTTTCAGGGACTGGCTTAAACTTCCTTTCCTCTGCTAACTTGGAGTCATTAATCTCTGTCAACAGCACTAAAGTTAAAGACCAAACAGGCTATGACAGTGAGTGGGACAACTGCATGTCATATGGCACGCCGTCTGCATGCTTCATTCTTGCGACACCTGCAAATTCCATATTGGACTTTATTTTTAAACGCTTGACGCCAATGGTTTATGTGAATCCAAGAACCTTCATCCACTTAGTGCTTCTTTTTAATTGCTGTCTTTATTATGTAATGGCATGGTAGGCTGCTTTTCTGTATCATATGCAAAAAATAAATAATAATTACCCAAGAGACCTCTTCAGGCTTTGAGACAGTAACCTCATTCAGGTTCTCCTCACAAAAAAAATAACAAAAAGAGCAAGCAGTTAAAAGTGCAGAAAGGTCTAGTTCAGTATGCAATAATGTGTGCATGTGTGCTAGATCCCTTTCATCTTTGTTATAAAAATGTAGGATAAAGTGGGATTAACACTGTTTTAGGATTTGCAAAACATGCACTTGTCAGGTGGAAGCTGTGGGCGTAGGTGGAAAGCAGTATGTTCACAAGTTGGCATGAATTACACTAAACCTAGAAGAATAATTTCATATATGTATGTAGTGTTAGCCAAATGACTGCCAGTTTTCTTACTAAATCCAAAAAAAAAAAAAAAAACCTGCCTGGGAATTAACTTCAAAGTGGCATTTGTTCAAAAGGACATAAGTGAAAAGAGCATTAGTTTGAATCTAGCCAATAATGCCTAATAAATAACATATTTTCTCTTCCTTGCAATTAATGCAGCGCACAGAATAATTCGCGGATATTCAAACCTAAAAATAACCAGAGTGCTATTCCCCACGTACTGCTTGTGTCATACGATGCTCACACAGTCTTGTTGTTGTTGTTGTTGCTGTTGCTGATGATGATGAGCAAATCCAACCGTAAAGCTCTCATGCTCCAGATGACAGAGATAGTCGTGTAAGACCGTGACACGTGGGTCAGCTGGACCTAATTCCCCTTTGTGCTTTCCGTTCCTGTTTTGTTAGTGTTCATTCAGTGGAGAAGCTTCTCATGAGGGGGGAACGAAGTATAGGTATAAATTCGTCTTGCAGTATACTATACTGGGATGTTGTTTATTGCTGCTCCCTTTATTTACTGGGTTCATCAGTACGCTCTCCTGACCGTGACAGATAACAGGGAGCTGGTTGTACAAATCCTGAGTCTTGGAGGATGTTGTAGGTGCAGGTCCGTTGTGGCCGTTCTATTCATGCGGCTTACCACCCGATGGGGATCGGCTAATTGGTGGCCTCGGCTGGGGCCCTTTCTCTAAGGCTTTCTCACAAAAGATCACATGGTGGTGGCACAGAAGAGGGGGGGTGTTAAGGGGAGAGAATGTTTCTGCCGAAAGAGTCCTATTGCTGACTGCGGGAGCGAATCGTCCCTCAACAAGTTATCTGTGACCCACTTGTCTATCCATGTGTGAAGACCTCCCTTTATCATCCTCTTTTTTTTTTCTGGTCTTGCACTTAATCTCTGTTGCTTTTCGAACTGTTGTTCATGGTGCCACACAAAGCCAGGCTTGTCATGTAGGTCCTGTGCCCCGTCTGTGCATTCTCACCTCCATACAAGGACAGCCACATTGTCAGAACTGCTCCAGGAGCTCGATATTGATTCCTTGAGGGTGAGTGTCTATTGCTTAGAAACAGTAAAGCAAGAGGTCAATATTTCTCTTTAATCATGTCCTCTTGCATTTTAGTGGGGCTCTAACACACTGCCTATTGATCTTAACCCCCTGATTTCAACCCCTGCTTTTTTTTTTTTTTTAGTAAAGAATGAATGCTTTTGAAATATTTAACATTCACTATTCGAAGTCACACCCAGAATTAAATAGGCAGCCTACATTAAAGAGGTGAGAAGGAGAAGGGATTTAAGGCAGGTTCATTTTCAGCCAGCTCTTTCACTTGCTGTGCGGTTGAGAGCCAAAGCAGCTTTGAGTGGGCTTGGTTGAAAAGGTGTTATGATTTCTAATGATCGCAATCTGCCAATCAACGCGGCCAAGTAATATTTCAAACCCTAAAGAAAGCATTACTTCACATAAATCATACTTCACATACACAAGTATACACATGGTTTCTATCAATTTCTAAAACTGACGACGCATTCATAAGGGTTAAACTTCCACAGCCAGCTCTATAATCCAAATCAAATATAGATTCGGTTTATGAAAGAATTTGCTTGTACATATCGTTGAGATAATAATGCCTTCAGTGCAGCACGCAGTCCTCTTTTATTGTTTTATTTAAAGAACAGTAATATCTCCTCCAAACTGTTCCCTACAGAGTCCATCCTATGCTGGCTAGAATCCATTATCAGTGGCATCTGGATCAGAGCAAGTTCCCCACTGATGTTTTTTAATATATCAGATGCAACCCAATACACACACAAACACACACACACACACACACACACACACACACACACACACACACACACACACTATGAGAGACCACTTTCTCTCCATGTTGGTGCGTCATTACTTCAACAGAGATCAATGCTTTTGTAGCTCAGATGATAAAATGCAAATTTCTTATGATCAGAGGAAACCCAGCGGAGGGATATAATATCCTACTAGCTCGAGACCTGTGTGGGCTTGAAAATGATCTATTTTTCGAGCCTGACAGTCTGACGCGAATAGCCAAGTCAGCTGCACTGTACTGTAAGTGAGCTTAATCGATTCGGAGTGTACATGATGAAGATACACAATATGCCTGACTCTTTTGACTTGAACCTTAATTAGAAAGGGCAACCCGATGAGACACGTCTCTGTAAAACATCACACTGATTAGTTAAAGACTATACCGAGTAACATTTACGTAAGAGGTGTTCGCAAATCAGCTGTTAGAAATATTTATGGTTTTATCATATTCAGCGTGGATATTTTTCCCGGCGTGTAAAACAATCTAGCACAGTTGGGAGTAGGAAATGATTTACATCACATCATCAGTGTTATTGAAGATCAATTATAAGACAGGATTAAAGGAGTAAAGTAGAAATGTTGGCACTACATTTCCTGAGGCAGTGTAAAATATTAAACAGCCATACGCCATTGTCTGTGTCCTTAGCAGGCTATCTTTATCATAGGACTTGCTGGAAATATTTTTAGCCACACAAATGATGAGTGCGTCACCTGACTGGTTTGTGGAAGCCTGTTACACTAGAATTGGTCTGTGTAGGGGTTGAATGAAGGCTTGTAAAGCTCAAAAGGCTTTTCCCAATGGGCCTGAGTAGTATGGCTCCAGTGACAAACCCAAGAGAGCCATAAAACCAGTAACCAGGTTTCCCCTTTAATACTTCCCTGTTTTATAGCAAAGTCAAGTAGGATGGTCAACCACGTAACAGGGATTGTGTCGGTTTGACCAAAGTATTCCTTTGAACATAAGACAGTCATGACAACACACATGACATCAGCTGATGAACTGGTGATTTTTTTTTTCTTACAGTTAATTTAACTGGCTGCTTGTCACATTGTCTCAGGCTTTATACATCACGGTTTCATGTAAACGTGGTATCAAGGCATTAAATTCAGTGCATCCCCAGCTCTCTTAGTCATTTTATGGAATGGCGTAATGAGTCTTAATCAGAGGCAGGGCTGCTGCCGGTGTCGTCTTACAGTTTGGCTGACGCATAGCGAGTGGTTTGATTGTGCTGCGGAACAGCCCTCGGAGAGCTTAAAGGCAGCCTTGATTAGAGCCGGAGCTCTTTCAGAGAGCAGGCTACAGTATGTCACCTCATTTCGCAACGGTTTAATCTAAACTAAGGACAATGCTACCTTTAACTTTGCGTACACACGCACATGTGCGCACACACATACGCACACGCACACACTCGCTCACTACGTTCTTAACTAGCTTTGCTCAGCCACAGACTTCTGTCTCCCATCAGGATCAGTTGCTCAAACCACCATTCCTTTGATTTGCCCTCTGGACGCCAACCCGAAATTGCGCGGTTTCAACATGAAAAGATTTGACTTCCTCCACCCTATGGACTCAATTATTTTTCCTTGCTCGAGTCGGTAGAATGTCAAGTTGTGTATGAACTTCTCACATGTGGTGCTGCAGCATGGTAACTGGCTTCTGTATAGCCAGAACAGAAGAAACCTCCAAAGAAGAGCCCTATCTGGCTATGGTCACTACGGAGGTGGCCCTAATCGCATCAGGAGGAGTAAAGAAAAAGAACTGGGATTTGCAGTGCTTTCTGGAGGGGGTCTCTGTTCTCAGCAGATAAAGCTGTTTCTGAAGGCCCCTCGAGTGCTAAAGCTGTATTAAATCCCTAACGAGTCGCTCTAATGAGCATTTACCTAGAAATACTCCGTAATCCTTCCTGCAGTCATTTCTAGTTTGGCAGTGTACTCCCAGATCTTAATTATTCATAATCTTTTTTATTCATCCTCTTTGATTTGGATCTGGAAAATGAAAAATTATATCTACAAAATAATATTTTCAAATTGCCATTGCGTTCGCCAATGTCCAAACCTCAGCAACTGGATGCAGTGTTAGACGACCAGGCGATCAGGGTGGGAGGGGGTATGGGGGGTCGGGGGGAGGGCATAACATACATACAGATGAAACTCGACTCGTATTTCCATGGCATTTTTCTGTCAGTTACTCCAGTAACAAAAGCTTAATTTCACATCATAATAGAATCGTATTCACTGAAAGTGCACCTTTCAAAGTTTCATTAAACAAAATGGGTACAATGCTAACACTACTGTTCTAAATGGTTATAAGAACATATAGAAAATATGCCTTGTGTACACATACTGTACGCATCACATAAGTTAAGACTAGGAATAAAAGTAAGTAGGAAAGGAATAAAACAGGCAGCATTAATCTTTTCCTGACTGAGTTTACTGCTGGTTATTCATTCTGGTAGTCTATTCAGTAAAAATATTCTGCAACAAATGAATCATTTTAATAGCACTTGTGTTCATGTGGTTAGTTAAATAAACTAGATTGCATAACCTTACAAAGCAGTCTTGTAATGTGCTAATAAAGCTCACCTGGGATGTATGAATATGCTGACACTAAGTATTCTGCATATAATATATCATAGGAGGGGCGTTCAAATCTAACAAGGACTTGTGAGGAAATTTCACATCGATGAAGGCATTAAACCAAGTGACATTTACATAAGACTTATTTCGTGAAGTTTTCTGTAAATGGTTCTGTACAGTAACTGCAGTTAAGTAATTTCCAGTAAGTGCAAATGTTTTAAAGAAAGCCGTACGTCCGTGCTCCAATGCATGAAGATCCTGGCCGTGGTGACCTGCAGTGCCCCATGGAAATCGAAAGATTTCTTGTCACCAACTTGGGGAAGAGTCGCATCTGTCTGTGGGAACTGTAGACACAATCATTCACAACACATTACAGGAATCTGACCTCGCTCCGAGCAGTTTCCACATGTTTGGGCCATTAAAGGAGTTCCTGGAAGTCCAGGGTTTCAGATGTGAAGCAAGCAGTTTGATCATGGTTACGACATACTGAGAAAACGTTCCAACCTGATGACATCCAATCATTCTGCGATAAGTGCATTAGTGTAGCAGGGGATTATATAGAGAAATACAGGTAGTTTTTGCATTCTCATAACTGTGTTTCTTTAGATAGATAGAGGAACTTGTAGATAATGGTATGAAACACTTGATTGTTGTGGGATTGGATTTGACTTATTATATCCATAGTCGATGCATTGCCATTGGAATGTTTTATGCTATACACGTATTTACTGTTGGCTTCCATGACATGGATTAAGTGTTCCTACTTGTACTGTAGAACACAAATTGTCTCAAAGTGCCTCAAGTGGCTTATGGGCATTTGGTGGTTGGTATTATGTACTGGGCTTATATGAGCCAACACCAAATATTTGTTCAAATTGAAAAACAGTGGGATCAGTGCATGTATATATCTTAAAGTAGTAACTCACAACAATAAATTTCCAATGCATAATATCTGATAAACAAATCATGATGGCAAATACTATTAGTATTGACCCTACGGAGGTGTGTCTTATTTGCATCACGTTAAACTTGATTGTATTACTGATTCCTCCAACATCATTTTACTAACAGCTGCTACACCAGATTAATTGCCAACTAAATGTTAAAAATAACTAAACGACTTCTGGCTACTTTGTCGCATTACATCTATGCCAGCAGAGTGAAGACAGGATCAGGGTCTGACACGAGCAGCAAAGCAGATTCAACTTGTTTGACTGTTGAATTAGGAAGACGTTAACTGTTACTCAGAAGAAATTTGATTCTTTTTTGCCGGGTTAGAAGCCTGGTGGAACTGTAACATTTATGAGTGGGATATTAATTTTGCAAAGAGAAAAGAAATTGTAAGGCAAAGGAAAAAGGACAGAGTGTCTTTTGCCTAAGCAGGTATGGTAGCTGATGCTCTCTGGCTGGACTCATTAGTTGAGTGGATATTTGAACCTAAGTACTCTCTAAGAGACAGTCGCTCTTCAATTCCATTAAGGCATTGTACATTATTCACCTGTTTCATTAATCAAATTTCCTCCTAAATTTACAGCACTTGACATCCTTAAACAAACAGGGAAAAAAGAGTCGAAAATGAGCTCAGGGACAGCTTTCGATTCAACCTTTTGTGAGAATGACAGAGGGCACTACAGTTCATGGCAGCTGGGCTTATGTTTGAGGATATTGTGTCTGCTCGAGCTGTCTCAAAGACAGTCTGCTTATCTCAAGGCTGAGATAGAGAATGAAGTCACTGATGACATATTGCCTTGACAGAAAGAATAGATACAAAATGGTGCATGTGTGTATGGGGGATGGGGTCATGTTCGGCTGGGGATCGTTCCGGGCCTACTATGGTAAAATTGCTTGCTGTCTCCTACACTGCCACGTCAGTCGTAAAATTGGGTTTGGAACGAGAGAGTGGTGAGGCCGGGTCACTTCACGGAAACTAGATTTCGTGTTGTTTTTATTCAGAAGTGTTGTTTACTCTGATGTTTCTTTTGTTTTTTGGATAATTTAGAAATGCATGCTGTATTCTCCTGTGAGATTTCCAGTCTCTTATATTTTAGAATAAGAAATCATTAGGGTTTAACGATTTGAACAGAAATTCACATAAAGAGTATTTCGACATGTATTTGACTACATGTAGTCTGCAGCACGTAACTGTTGAATCTCACACACTCATCGTTTATTCCACTTTATCCTTCAAACAGGGGGTCTGGAGACTATTCCATGATACTTAGGGCATAAGGCGGGGTACATCCCGGACCATCCATCGCACGGCACACTAAACTGCTAATCACTAAACCACTATTAAATCTACCATGTCACTAGAAGCATTTGCATGAAGGCTTTCAAATTTGTATCATATATGTTTCATGTGTTTCAAGTTTCTGAAATCCCTCTTTCACAACATAGTCACCGTGACCTTTTGCTAAGTAATATGCGACAACGTCTGTGGTTTTCTTGTCCTCATTTTCCCGTTCTGCATGATGGCTGCCCTTCCTGGTCACCAAAACCACACAAACTCCAGCACTAGTTTAAAACAAACAATGCGCTGATGAATGAGGCTTTTGATCGGACATTCTTAGCATGAGTCGCCGAGTTCATAGGTCATATTCAGTATCCGTCAGGCAAAGCTCCACATGAATTACTCACTAGGCATAGATTATCTATTTATTACTAAATCCCACCGTTTTGCGATTAGATAATTGCACGGGTCGGAGGCAGAATTATTGGTGAGCTCTTTACAAGAGACTTTTGTCATCAGACATGGTTCAGGAGCACTTCCAATCGGTTCAGAGTGAAAACTTCCACTTTGCACATATCAGGATATGGCTGGTGGAGTCTGCAGTATAAGCTTCTTTACTAGTGTTGTTTATTTTGCACCCGGTGAAGGTTTTAGCCGAAAGGATTCCGTAATCCTCGTGCCATGCAATCTACACTGAGTTGTTGCTGACAGCTCTGAGTTCCCTTTGTGCGTGAGAAGTCATGCCTGGGAAAGATAGGTTCCTCGTCAGGGTATAGCTGCCTGCTGCCTGTTTATACCATACTCTGTTTCTCCCACACACCCTCAGTCAGCTTTGTTTTCATTCATACAGGCTTTTTTGCGCCTGCGAGCCTCAAGGAACCGACTGCCATTAGCAGCCTGGAAATGTTTGCATGACCGAAAGCTAATAACACGACCGCTAATTTGCACATTGGCCCATTGGAAATATCCGGACCATGTGACTGAGCAGCGTGAGGCCCATAGTTTAGTGTTACTCACTTCCTAACTCTAAATTAAAATTTATAGAGAACAATCATTAACACTCTTTTATTTGCAGTGGATTTCTTTCGGAGCGAAGAATATAAATGAGCCTGCTTGTATCATGCGTTTACTATTCTCTTCAGTGAGCACAAGGCTTTCAAATTAGTGCCAATTACTCAAAGGCTAAAATTGAATTACAGGGTCTAATAAATGGGCTGCGGCGGTTTCCCTTTACCTTTGGCTTTCTGCTCACGTAATCCCCTCCTGATTCAATTTATGCGCTTGTTTCTGCTTTGTGTTTTTTCCTTGCAGTGAGACAATAACTTTTACCCTTAACCTTTGAAAGGAATAAATATCAGTGATCTATAGCTCCACTGACTAAATTAATGAGCAATTTCCATTAGAAAAATTACACGACACAACCCATCTAAGGATCAAGGAATCAAACGCTCTCTGACGCAGCGGCGAAAATTAGATATTGAAGAACCGTCATGTGCCCTTAGGAGGAGTTACTCCAGGGAGAAAGAGATATATTGAGACTCCCAACAGAGGGAGGAAAAGATGAGAATGAGATGTTGTGAAGCAAGATTTCTTGTGGATGTCACGTCGTCTTCCCTTCCATCGTCCATACGTTGCATTTGTACTTTTCCCTCATGGTCGAAGATCTTGGGTTTATGTTGCCTACATGTGATTTGGTGATAGCATGTGTAATTAGTGTTCGGGGTCGTTAGAAAACAGAGTGTGTACACTTACTGTATTGAGTGTAATAAGTTCTTACAGTGCAGTCACCCATGCAGCACAAAGCATCTGTGTAGTACAGGAAACCCTGGTGTACACTAACAGCCAAAGCGTCTGACTCACTCGGGGATTAATATATGTTTTATAATACTGATCATTTTTATAAAAGTCTGACAATTGTAAGGCAGACTTGAATTGTTATAAATATAAATTTAGGTTTTAATAAGAAAAACAAGTTGTTTTCATGTAACTGTTTATTGATTACAATGTAAGAAAAAGCAGCCAGGAGTGTACGAAATCTATTTGATACTGTATATTTAAGATAAGACTCCTACAGTAGATGAAGTTCTTCATGGTGCAAAAGGAGAAGAGTGCATAAAGCTTAATCAGAAAAAAAACTGTTACGTGTTTAAAATATAAAATGTAGTGTTTATGTCATGATTATTTTTCTAAACTAGTAGAAATTGCTTTTAATACAATAAAACAAGCATATGTATAAACAGCCATTTTCAATGCTTTTACTGGTTATCATCATCTTGACATACTCAGAAGATGCTCAGTTATAAGATCAGCAACACTTCATGAATTGTTCTTAAAATAGCATGCATTCCCAACTGTGTGTAGTTTATAAGGAACCAGGAACCTGAATGTGTTTTTGTAGTTTTGGAATCTGGCCATGGACTGTATTAATTGACTCGGCTTTAAGCAGTTGATGGGTGGCACTGGAGTTCTTACACGACTCCATCCTATCCAATTAGGAGAAAGTGCTGTCTAGGCCATGTTTTTGCTATTTGTCTTCAACCTCCTGAGACATGAAGTCCGCTGTTGTGTTCTCTCCTCACTGTTTTCCTCTATTAGCACCTGATAAATACAGACTTAATCAATCAAACAGAAGAAGGTTTGGCTTGGTATAAAGAATTATACCTCATGATCCTCATACAGTCGTCTGTAAAAGTTACTCCTTCCTCGTTTAATGCTTTTCTTAAAAAAAAAAAGTAAAAACATAATATAAATCATCTGATTGTAGCGGGCCTCAGTAGAAGGCAAATCCAACCTCAGTGGAACAACAATATATAACCTTTTTTTACTGTACCGGTATTTTTTTTTTTTTTTTTAAAGCCAAAAAGAATTTAAGCATGCGGACAATATCTTGAAGGAATTGTTAACTGTATGACTTAGTATAATCAGTCTTAGTCTTGTACATCGTTTTGGCAGCCCCTCCAAGCAAGCCGTACTTGTTCAGTCTTCTTCTAATTGTGAAGTCATGGATTTTAACATGTAGGGGCTGAGATGTACCTCTTGGGTTTTTTGTATTTTTCTGAGCATTGCACGGTCTGTCCTGGGTGAATGTGCCGGAACGTCCACTCCTGGGAAGATTAGCAACTGTCTTCATAGCTTTCCTCTTATAGAATGTTGAACTGACATTCAACAGCCTAGCATGGTGGCTTAGTGATTAGCAATTTCGCTTTGCACCTCCAGGGTCGATTCCTACCTTAGTGTCCATGGAGTTTGCATGTTCTCCCCCAGTGTGGGTGGGTTTCCCACGGTCCAAACGCATGCAGACTAGGCTAATTGGCGTTCCTAAATATTGCCTGTAGTATGTGAATGAGGGTGTGAGTATGTGTGTGTGCATTGCAACCATTGCTTTTATTTTTCCCTCTTGAATCCAACCAGACCAGCAAATTGGCAAACTTTTTCTCTTATAGTGGTGTGCACACCTGCTGATGATCAGTTAATTATTAATCATACCTTCTTAAATCCTTCTTAAAGGAAGCAGTATGGGGAAACTTATTATTGAATCCATTTTTTTTTTTTACCTTCATTTATAAAAAAAAAAAAAAAAAAACTATATTTGCCTAATACTAAGACCCGCTATGATCAGATGTTTTTACACACACACACACAAAAACATAGAATTTTTTATTTTTTTTTAAAAAGGGGTCCTCTAACTTTTACATATGCCCGTATAAAGATCCTACAAGAATATATAGACAACGAAGTTGGGAGAAAATGTCATGTTCTTATATTGTATGAGGCTCAAGAGGTTGAATGACCAAGAAAACTACGTCTTTTCACTTTCTTTTTAAAACACACTTTTCATGTATTGGCTTAGTGTGTATGAATAAGCTGCAGGCAGCGTATGTCTGAAAGGGTTCAACTTGAGGCTTTGCAGAAGGCCGTCACTGCTGAACTGTTTGGACATGTCCGACCTACAGGAGTAGAAGGATTGAATGTGGATTTGAGGCTCTGAGAGGAATGACACAAGAACTCACTCGCAGCCCATCAGAGGATTAGCATTCGCCTTGGCTTTGGCTAGCATGCAAGTTAGCAGTGAGAGCGCTACTCACCGAAGCCAAAGGAACAGACGTAAAGCCAAAACCACAGGCTTTACAAGATCTAAGAGATCAAAAACAATGATGCGTTTAGAAAAGAAGAAACTTGAAGTTAATTCAAACGTGCTCTACAGCTCAACTATGCATCAGTAATCTATAGGTTGTATTTAAAGCGTTTTCTAGTTGTATGCATCAGTGTTGAAGAAAACTGCACCTTGGAGCATTGAATCACTGAATTTTATAGTATGTGTTAGAAATGCATGAGACATTTTTTTTTTCCAGTGGTAGTGACACAGGGGTAGAGTGGCTCTGAGGGACTATGATGCCGTTTTATTTACACTCTTCCAGTTTGTGAGCGTGTAAATAAAATGCCTCTCCCCCACGCCCAATTAAATACAGACTTTCTGTTTTGTTGAATGCATTTCATCAGGTTATGCCAAAGAATATTTCCTTTAGACATTATTACAGTCTTATAGCTCATTCTTATTGGCACTGGGCCTGTCAATCATTTCGAATCATATAAGAGATTAAAATGTTTGCATAAAAGTGCTTACAAAATAGTGATGTGTCTTTTTTCCTACGTTTATAATAAGAGCATAACGGCACAAGGTAAAATGTTCTCAGCCGTTACAATCACGATCATCTGAAATCAGAAAGAGAATTTGTTATTTATTTTGCTGTCATTGTCATGATCTTTAGGCTTATATTTTAAACCCTCCAAAAAGTAAGAGAAGACAAATCAAGAATCCCTACATTATGAGAAAAATACGACGGGCCTGGTGCCAACAGCCAAAAAGAATTTTTTTTTAAGTGGCTGAAAAGAATTTTACAATTGAGCTATATTTTGCATAGATTATGTTTTGCAGCTGCGATATTTCTATGCCTTCTTTGTCTGAGCATATATATATATATGGAAGGACGAGCTGATATAAGGGAGCTCCGGTCTCTTTTTCTTCGCCCGTGTTAACAGGAAATTGAACGGATAAGCCACTCGGCCAGCTGCATTTGCATGCGTGTTATAATATTTGATTTTGACGTCCATTACCCGTGCTGAAATATTGAAAGCAGATGAATAGCAGTGGCATGAATGGAGCATGAGATATGATAAACGGATCAAAGTGAGGCAGGATATGATTGCCAGTCTCCTTCTTATCTTTAATAAAATTTCTGTTCTGCTCAGTCTGACGGCTGCACTCAGCAGAGGTTTCGGTTAGTCTCTATCCCTCTATCCCAGCGAGATAGACAGAAATGAATAAAGGGTTGAACGTACAACTTTATTCTTTTCTTTGAATACTATTGAAAGCAGCAGTTGGGGGTCTTCATGTACATTCTGCACACAAAACATAAGAAGGAAGTGGGTTTTGGCATTTCTGAGAGTGCTGCACAGTCTTCCAGCATTTGTGTCGCAGTTTTCCTTGACAGCTCACCACCTTAATTAAGAGCATAGTTATTGTGGGCTGCATTACATTTTACATTTCAACTGCACCAGGATCACCTCCAGGCGTTATTAACAAGGAGGGAGAAATCTCCAGTTATACACCACTGTATTAATTCTGGCCACTGCTTGTGCCTGTGTGTCTGATAAACTGTGAGTCACATCAGGAGGCTGCTTTGACATTTTTTTCATGCTCATGTTTCCCGAAACACTGTTTATAGGCAGCAGGCTGATGTGACGCTCGTACCAGAGTGTTAAATTATTTCTTTGACACTCAGAAACATGCCGTTTATCCAGTACGGCCCTCACCATGCCACGTTACTCCATCGCTTCGCTGTATTGCCGTGTTTGCTATGTGTCTGATAACGATCACTTCACCACTCTGTGAGCGGCATAAACCTGCACCGGCATCTGGTCTCCAGTGGATGAACATGCAGTCAGAGGTGCGAAAACAGCGCACAAGTCCACGCTGCAGACGCAGACTCATTTCCGCTAAGCTTTATTGCCTGCCGCAAATTTCCTTCCAGCATCTGGGGTAATAAAGGTGTTGGCTTAATTTCTTACTGAAACACTGAGGCTTCTGTCTCAGCCGCCTTCTTCAGCGCCCTAAAACTGACATTAATTTAATCTTTGTTTCAAGCACTTGAATAACATAAAAAAACAAAATCTGTGTCGTTCTGCTTTAGGAGGAAATCCATGCTGCTTTTTCATACAGTGCGAGACTTCCACGCCTCACCACAACACACACACACACACACACACACACACACATATGCGCAAACACATGTTTCAAACTGAGTGAAGTCATAGTTTCATCATTAATCTGGGGATAAATAGGAATTATATTTATATAAATTATACATGATATATCATTTCTATAAATGATTCATATTGCTTATTTACATAATGACCATGTTTTGTGGCGCATTCAAGTCTGCGTTTCAAATGTAGAGCCTTGTACATGAAATTCTACGGCTTTTGAGTCAGTTAAGACTAATTACTTTACGTATAAGCTAACGATTTTCAAAAACGCACTACTATATAAGGTCTCATAGTTAAAAACTCATGCCGAGTTGATAGTATGTCTCTGATTCAATAAAGAGCAATGAGGGCTGGAGTTGTTTAAAGCATATACAGGGTTGTATACTCAGTGTCAGGCTGTCATGTCAGATTGAGACCGTATTAGTCATGACAGCCTATGCTGGCGACACTGATTTTATTTACAGTGGACGATCTTGCCTGAGGCCATGTATTTCGTTCAGGTCATTCATCACAAACAATCCCAGACACTGTGCGTTTTGCTGAATGATGTAGAAAGTGCTACGATTGGCCTGGGTTTGTCACAGAACTCGGTCTGACAACCCTTTTTAGTATGTTTTTTTTTTTTGTTGTTTTTTTTTGGCATATTATAGTCAAGATGCACACTTAGCGCTGGAGTGCATAGAGTGCATGTTTAGGAGATCCAGTGCCTCCTTCATCAAGGTTGTTTCCTAGGATTTCAGTTGCATGGCCTATGCTATTAAGGGAATCTTGAGTGGAGAATAGTGTTTTCACGGCACTCTGAATGGGATTCACAGGCGCATGGAACGAGCTCTCTCTCTCTCTCGCTCTGTCGCCTTCCTCCCTCCGTCCCTCTGTTCCTCCCCCTCTCTTCTTCACCTTCTCTCTCGGGTTTCTGGCACCACTGTGTCGCCGAGATGGGTCGCAAAACACGGCGGGGAGTTATGAATTGCATCGAGGGTCATAAAACCCTTTCTTTGAAACAGTTACTTAAAAAAAAGCAGCAGCGCGCTTCGGTTTAAGAGAATTAACCCGTCGATTCTGACCGCGCTCCTGACCCCGCAGTGATTATCAGCCATGATTTGAGGGGGCTGATTTGTTGCCTACAATCCACAAGCAAAAACAGAGGAATAAAAATGTCAGCAGGGCTGCAGGTTGCTGTAAATCTCCTCAGGACGAAAAAAAGATCAGTTGCCAGTCCAAGTCAGGAATGGAAGCCAGGGCAATCTGGGAATTGTCCAGTATGAGCTGTACCAATTAATGAATCATATTGAACGGTATGCACGTCTTAAAAAAGTCTGATCGTCTGACTAAAGGTCCACTTCGGGCTCAGCCATCGATCTGTGACTCGTATTACTGAGCTAATCCAATTAATTTGTTTTACGCTGGCAGGGCAAGATTGTAAAATCACAGGCCTTCTGTGCATAGCTCTACCTTGTTTCTGCAGGTGCTGCGATGAAACTAATGAAGGAACTAAAGGACAAAATGGCTCTCTTCCTCTTTCCTGCAGGCTAAAGTAGAGACATAGAGAGGAGCCAGTGCAAAAATGAGGTCAGAGGCCTTGCTGCTGTATTTCACCCTGCTGCAGATGGCTGGGGCCGCCTTCCCAGAGGACTCGGAGCCAATCACTATTTCACATGGCAACTGTGAGTATCCAGGAGCTGCCGGGAGAGGAGACGTCTCTACACCTCTTTGTTCTTCCTCTCTCTTTCTGTTTCATCCAGGTTTCTCATTCACTCAGTCCCGCATTCACGTTTATTTTTCCTTTCTGTCTCCCGCATTTTCTTTAACCCGCCTCACATCTCCATCCGTTACATGTTTCTCTTCCTCTTGTTTTCGTCATTCCGTTTTGCTAGAAATACTTTTCCCTCACGCTGACAAGAAAGGACCTTGATTTCTCGCACTTTCTGTTTTTCCTTCACTAATATTCTTTGTCTGTCTCTCCCTGACATGCTCATCTCTCCCCCCTTGCACTCTCACCCTTGTTTGTTCTCTCTCTCTCTCTCTCTCTCTCTCTCTCTCTCTCTCTGTCTCTCTCTCTCTCTGTCTCTCTCTGTGTACTGTTTGAAACATGATTCATTGCTGTGAAGGAAGCCCACAAGAAAATGTGAACTTTAAATGCTATTTGAAATGGAGTCTTTCTAACATCAAAGGATAATCCTTTATTTTCCCCCCGTCAAAGCTTAAAGCTTTATGTTGAGGTCTAACTGCTGTGCGAGGCACAGAGATTTAGGGTGAATTTTTATCTCTGTTTTTTTTTTTTTTATCTCTTTCTTTCTTTCACTCTCTCAGTTAAATCGGCTAGCCTACAATATTATTTGTTTATATGCTTGGAATCATTTTGCTTGTATTTCATTTCCACGTCATTGCAGATACAAAACATTACCCAGTGTTTGTTGGACACAGACCAGGAAGGAACAGCACACAACGGCACAAATTGGATATTCAGCTGATCGTCATAACGAATCGGACCCTATATATAGCCGCAAGGTCAGTCTGCTTACCGTCAACATGCATTGGGCAAAGGATTTTTGTGTTAGAATGCCAACCACAAGACTTTAAGGGTGCCTCATTCTCATGCAACCATAGCGGCTTCTCCCATCCACCGAAACACACACCATCTCCAGCTTTTTATTTTATTTTATGGGAGCAGCATTTCCATAAAAGTGGCATATATTTTCCACATACAGTAAGTGGAATGGCTTAGGCAGACGAGCATCCTTTATGTGGTCAGAAAGTTTTAAGAAAGGCACTAACTTTAAAATGTTTTGTAGCGCAAATGATTTCCTATAGAATATTATGAATATAATTGTTGTCAAAACACAAGTACAGTTACAAACGATGAACATAAAATTTCGGAAATAAAAGCGGGGCAAAATGGTAATCTTTGTTCGTGTGATCCACAGAAACTGCTCCCTTTACTGATAGAGGAAAAGAAAAAAAAAAACAAATGCAGAAAGTTGATCAACGTAGCTCTTCTACTAGAACTTATTATATAGTAGGATCACACAAATGGGAAAAACCCTAATAGAAAAGCAATCAAGAAGTCCGAACTGAACGGATGGAGTGAGCTATTGGGAGTGTAAATGGAGAATAATGTTGGTTTGTGGTTGATTTCTGGGGTGCACAGAATTGGAGATCTTTTTTTTTCTTCTATTTTTGTGCTTCATGGGGCTTGTGCAAATGGAACTCTCGCCAGCAGTTCTAGTTTCACCTTTGGAATAGACGACCAAACTGGATGCTGATGAGAAGAGAACTCTGTACACAGCACACACTCCAATTCACATCTACTGAGCCAACTAGGCAGGAGATAAGTGTCCTGTGTACTGGCGAGTCGGCACAAGCTACCTGGGTGTCGTCTCGTGTATGTCCAGGCATTGTTCACTGCTCTACTGATGTCGGGGTTATGATCTAAATAATTTTTCCACATATTGTGCCATAAAAGTCATTGTAAGCCATACTAGTGTATAAATAGTCTGCAAAAATCCTGCTACTTTGTATTTCTGTTTTATGTATGTTAATTAGTCATGTAGTGTGCGGGATTTGGATACAGCTCGGCTGTGGCACATGAGATTGCATTCATTCAGTTTGCTGTATCTTGGCCCACAGATGGCCGACAGCGATGCAGTCCAAAAGCTGATGCTACTTGTGAATGGCTTCACATCATTTGGCTCATCATGAGGTCCAGTGATTAAAAGGTTAGCCAGCTCGATAGTGTAGCACACGGCACAGGACTAGAAAAGTGGATTCGGATTAAAAAAGAACATTGTTGGCTGTCTGGAAACACAAGCAGATCGCTGTAAATAGCATTTAGTGGGAGGATAGAAATATTTAGCCACAAAGAATTAAATTAGGTTACGATTACATAATTTTGGAACACTGTTTATATAAGTTTGGTTCATGTGTTCCTTGAGTTGGTTTGCCGCACTCTTTTTTTAGCGAGCCTTCATCTGGTCTTTGAACCTGAACATACCCGTCCATAGATCCACAGATTTAATAATTCATAAAGATTTAAATGCCTGCATTTGGACTTAGCAACACACCAAATAATCTGGGGGTTGATTTCTTAACCCATTATATGCGGCAGCTACGTATTTGGTAAAACACTATGGCTAGGGTTATCTTGTTTTTTGTTTGTTCAAGACCTCCTTGGTACAGTACGTACAGTATAAGTAAGTATGTATTGTAGCCATCCTGGAACTCCACAACTATCAGTGGCTTGCACATTCAAGAGCTCTTCTGGTGACATTACAGATAAGAATAGTCATAAATGGTGCTTAATTGGCACATATAAATATCATATTTCATTTCATGTTTAATATTTTTTTTTGCCAAATGCCTACCACTCTTTGCTAAACCAACTATTATATAATGAAAAGCACAAACCAGATTATCAGTGATCCATTTGCAAGCAATTTGTACATTCTATTGTTTTATACTTCTGGAAATGGCTCCCTGACTAAATAAACCCAGCGTAGTCTGACCAGCTACCAGGTCTTATGGGTTGTAGATCATCATTGTTAGATCGTAAGCACAAAAGAAACAGTTTCTGAATTACAGCAAAAAAAAAAAAAAAAAAGACCACATCATAGCAAAAGTTAATCTAAAGAATATGCAACAGCAGTAAGGCAATTTAAACCTCGAAATTCTTGCTCAGTTCAATCACATAAAGAAGGAGACAGAGATGGTCCAGTTGAATCAGCCTAATCTGTGTTCTAATGGCTGTAAATAGAAATAAACAGTGAGAAGTGCTCAGATAAACCTGGGCTACACTATTGCCTGTATGCCATTATTTTCCACGACAGCTTAAATGGAAAAAGGTGGTCTCACTGTTACATTTGTTCTTAGCGCTAAATTAGCACTAAATTCTTTATAATTGGCGCCACTGATTAGCAGAATTGGCTGGCTGTAGCATTTTTCCCAATCTATACGGAATCTAGGGAGAAGCAGCAATTTGGTGACCCTTAACGCTACTTAGAAGTTTGTGCAGATTCATTGTTCACATTCCCTTTTCCGTGTCTGCTGTTTACCGGGGAAACTGTGCTCATCATTCTTTTGGGAGCCCCATTGGCATGCTATGGGAATGGTCTAGTGGTCCGTGAGGTATTCAGGTTCATCCCTTTCAAAACAGGGCAGCAAGAGAAGGCCAGGAGTCTTGGATTCATCCAGTGTTTTCAAATCCCATTAAAGGTCCACTAATGATGAGGATTGTGCTTTCTCCCATGTGCTTTTTCAGCTGGTCTTAGAGACCCCAAATACCCTCACTTGCCCTCACTCCTAAAAAAAAAAAAAAGATATATAGCTATAGCAAACTTTACTTCATTCACATGCCTAGTTCCTGTCGTTGTTGTTGTGCATTTGTCATATCTAAGGTTGAACAAGACAGTATACAATGCCATCCCAGCCATCCACCGTGCGGTTATGAAGGGGGTGAGTGGTAACCGGGGGTATGTTACTAGGTGTGGGGTGAATACTAACGAAGGCCCCTATCCCTCCTGTCAGAGAGTGAGATTGTTTTACAAAAGGCCACCAGATGGACCACAGTGGCCCTCAGTCACCCCTGAAAAAAAAACTGGGGTGTTATGAAAACGACATTCCTCAGCACAAAGCCTCTCTGTTCTCCTGGTGGGCGGCCAAGTCCTCACCAAACCCCCCCCCCCCCCTCCCTTTCTGCCCAAGCACAACACACCCCGATATGAGATCTTTAAGCAAGCGGATACACTTGCTGCGTATTAAAGTTCTGTAACACCTCAGGCACCGGGAATAAAAGAAGGCGTCCGACTCATAACGCCAAATGTTGGGTTTTGTTTGTTTGCTTCTGCTGAGCTCCAGAGGTCTTTGTTTGCTTGGCTAGCTCAGCACTCACACAGCATGAAAGGAACTCAGCACTTGTTACAATCACTTCTTTTACAGCTGGATGAAGAGCCAAAGTGTTCAAAAGCTTTAAAGCTGTCATAATAGGAAGCCTGTTGAGCTTCATCCAGCAGGTAGTGAGTATGGAGTTGGTGATCTGTCCGCAGGTGCAGCTGGAGCTTGATCCGGTCATGTTTGCACAGTGGCCGGTGCCGTATTCCGCTGGCAGGATGTAAGCCCTGACGCATCAGTGATCACTGACTTATCTATTGCTTTGTGGCTGAAATCATTAAACAGAGAAGGTACTGTTAAATGGTTCAGACCATGATGCACTCGGATAAAAGAGTTCCATTTAGCGTCTTTAAAGGTTCATGTATTTGTCTGATTTGGGGGAAAAACTTCAATATAACCCTACAATAGATGACACGCCATTCTTAGTGTGTACAATAGGAGCCTAGGGTATCCTTTTTTCTTCATAAAAAAAAAAAGAGTCTGCATTTGCTATTCATTATGCACTGTAATATTTAATGGTTCACTGTGCAGATTTTCATGTCGAACCTTACGATGTAATGACATACGTTTCACTCAGTTAATGATCCTCTGCAGTTGTAATTATTCGGTAGAATAAAGTTTCATTAACGGCCTGTGAGATAGTCAAGTGAGATGACACCTTACCCATGCTAATTGAAATGCATTAGGAGTGGAGCTCAATTACTCCTCAGAAGTAATGGTATAGGATCACCTGGGGTTTAGCTTTCTGTAATCTAGAAGTGTGTCAGTGATCTTGAGCTGAGCGTTTCAGCGGGAACGTCTAGCTTCGCGACGCGTCTTCGAACCAGACAAAGCTATTGGGAGTTTGTCGTTTGTAAGCAGAGGGCTGATTACTCTTCATTAGCGTCAGAATTGTATACCCACCCAGTGGCGCACGGAAAATAAGGAGTAAATATTAGGAGCCGCAGAGAAAACACTGACCACCACAGCCATATCGGCTTCACCAGCTCTAATCATTTTGAGCAGCGTGTAATGAAGCTGTTTAAAACTGGAACATTTCTTGGCTCAAAATCCTGCAGGTCCAGCCATTTATCCAAGGCAACTAAGAGTGCGAATATGTACCTTTTTTTTTCCAACAAAAGCTGGTACACCATTTAAAAGAAACTGGAGACTGTGAACTCTTTGAAATTCGACACATGTATGATTAATTACCGGCTTCTGACAGAGATTTGGATAATATAATTGGAAAGAAGTTTATCCAGCTCGAGATTGCCCGGCCCCGGGAAACTTGTATAAGTGGATTCATTTCAGAAATGGCTTCTCTTCCAGACTTTATTAAATTTGTATAATGAGAACGCAAGCCACTGTGCAGGTTGTTAGATATAATTAAACTGAACTCAGCGGATATTGACGAGGCACTCTGATTAAACACACATTTACAAGTAGTCTCAAACAAATTAAACAGTTTACAATGCAGCCGGTCCCACCATCCCACCTGTCCGGAATGAACTCAAGATTGCACGACGTTTAACAAACTGTGAAAGTTTTCGCCCGTATGATCCGACCTGCGTTCACCAGCCCTTCATGCCAGTGGAGGTTCTGGTATAACCAGTCGAAACACATAACTCCTGTCTCGTATTTTAATGAGTGTTGGTATCGATTTCCTGTGGTTGAGTACTGAACTTAATTGACCTGAACAGCGCAGAATGACTTGGCACGCTCCCAACCAGCAACCTTCCACCAGAACAAAAGCAGCTTTGTGGGTGCTGAAGCACTTTAAAACCTGAAGTGGTGTTCATTTTTAAACAGAAAGTCCACTGGACTTTGATAATAAAGGAATGAAGCTTTATTCCAAATAAAGAAAAAGAATTCTTTTTGTCATCTTTTCAGGGATCACATATATACAGTGGACATCGAAACAGCCAACACCGAGGAGATCTTTTTCAACAAGGTAAGTGCTCTGTGTCAATCTGTCTTCTGGGAAACGATCCTGTACTCTATCGTAATTACCTGGCAGCACTGAAACCCAAGCATGAGACGCTCTGGCACTGTGACTCCGCTAAGCACATTATCCTATCAAGAGCCGTCGCTATGCGTCATCTAGCCTAAAAAGATGGACCCGGAAGGCTGGGGATTCATGCCTACATGTTACCTCTTGCCGATTATACCAGGGCTTTGAGCTGCGGAGCAGAAAACCAACGCGGCGTGATTGATTCCGAGACTGAGAGGGCGAGAGAGATTGATTAATGAAAGGGTGCAATTTAACATCAGTGATTTAATCAATTAGCAGTTTGTAAATGCGGCTTAGAGCTTACATCGTATGTTAGAATGACTGCTGATTTGACCACAAGGGTAATAAGAGACCGACATAATCTAGTCTAATGTGTTGTATTTGTTGCACAAGCCTGTCTTCAGTGTAAAGCCTAAGCAGATCAGCACTGATTCACCATCGATTTTCTCTCCACAGAAACTGACATGGAAGTCCAGGCAACCTGACGTGGATACCTGTAGAATGAAAGGGAAACACAAGGTATACGGACCAGTTCTTTATCCTTTTATCACGCCATCATAATAACCAGATATTTTTGTGCTCATCTAGATAATGCAATATTTCGAAATCTAATAAAGGCTTTTAGGAGCAGACTAATGTAGTAACATCTCATGTAACATGAGACATTATGTATTTGACAAAAAAAAAAAGGCATAATTGGTACCCTAATGGACTGAAATAAAAGGTGTTGATACTTTTAAAGCAACACAGTAAACGTGTAGACTAGTAATTTACAGTAATAAGGTTACACAGGTCATGCTGGAACTCGTTTCTCATCTTTAGGATGAATGCCACAATTTCATCAAGGTCCTCCTCCAGCAAAATGATGACACCTTGTTCGTGTGCGGGACAAACGCGTTCAACCCTTCCTGTCGGACCTACAAGGTACCGCTTTCTTCCCTGTGGCCTCTATTCACTCGGCCGGATTTGCTGTAGGTTTCACATAAGCGAAGCTCAATAAAAGATGACATATTATAGAGGGAATGTCAAGGAACTGCAAACAGTAATGGATTATTCCTGCATGAGCGGTTTGCAAGTACTATATGGGCCCACAGTGTTGATAAAAAGCAGTGACAGCCAACTGTACATGGATGGTTTGCTTCAGTCTCATGACAAGAGTAACACGTGCAACAAGTAGTCCTTCATTATTTTTATGCTGTGACATGCAGTACTGTGTAAAGTCTTGAACCACCGCTTATTTCTTCGTATCATATTCAATTCAATTATGTAGGTAGAGTTAAATAAATGGGAACAAATGTTTTATCTGAAACTGGTCAGGTATAGGGACTAAAAGGTTTCCTTCTGTAGGCGGCACGGCTGTGTAGTGGTTAGCACTGTCGCCTTGCACCTCCAGGGTCCGGGTTCGCTTTCCGTCTCTGTGTGCATGTTCTCCCCATGCTTGGTGGGTTTCCTCCTACAGTCCAAAGACATGAGGATTAGGCGTTCCAAAATTGTCGGGAGTGTGTGTGCCCTGTGATGGACTGGCACCCAGTCCGTGGTGTATCCCGTCTTGTGCCCTGAGCCTCCTGGGATTGGCTCCAGGCCCCCTGTGAGTGACATAATACACTACGTGACTGCCTAACCTTCACAACAGTATGACATACGTTCTGACCATCCCGTTACTGATTTACTCCCCCTTTGCTGCTGCACTAAATTCTGCTCTTCTGTGAAAGCTTTCCACTAGATTTTAAAGCTTGGTTGAGGGGATTTGTGTGCTTATCCCGCAGCAGGAGCATAAGTGAGGTCAGGCACTGATGTCGAGTGAAAAGGCATGGGGCTCAGTCTGTGTTTCAGTTCATTCCAAAGGTGCTCGGTGAGGTTGAGGTTAGGGCTCTGTGCAGGCAACTCAAGTTCTTTCACAACCAGCCTTGGCAAACCATGCCTTGCTTTGTACCCAGGTTCAGTGTAAAGCTGGAGCAGGATTGGACATTTTAGAACAAGTGAAGTGTAATTATACCATAATGTTACAGCGTACTGTACAAAAACATGCGTGCTTCCAATTTTGTGGCAGCAGTTTGTGGAAGCGGTTCCACATGGACCATGGTTGTGATAGTCAGGTGTCCACAAGTTTTTGATTCATGTGACTTGTTTTATTTGGCTCGGAGCCTTATACAGGCTGGTGTCTTTCCAGGTTGCCCTCTTACAGTTATTTTAGCCATAGATGAAGCATCATCAAAAAGGTTTTCTCATATTAATTCAGATATAAATGTCTCACATTGTGCAGTGAGTAAAGTGCAATATCTGTGCAATATGTGGCACAACATGAAAGTCCTATCCTTTTTAAAACAAGACTGAATTCCTTCTGCCAGGAACTACAATCTGCTCAGAGATTTCCCAACCGCGGGGGCGTTTTGCCCTCACTGGGTTGTATGACAGCAGAGTCAGAAGGTGCATGTGTGTGTGTCGACCTTGGCCACTCTTTTACCTTTCCATCCTCACAGCATGATGACTCTGAAGAACGGGCCTCTGTTTCAGGTCCAGACTCAGCCCACATTAATCAGCACCTCTCAGAGAGCGAGAGAGTCAAGGAGGTACAGATGCACTGTACAAATGTTCAACTGACAGAGCGACAGCTCTGCTCCGTGTACACACACGCCTCTCAGTCCCAAGGGCCCATCTGTAGCCCACTCAACACTTGCGCGCCCTGGGATCACTCAGACACATACCTCGGACTCGAACAGCCGAGCAGTTCTTTGTGTATTATTCCCTCCCTCAGCTTTCTGATATGCAGGTGGTGTGGATTATGTCACCTGTTCCTAGATGGTTCTGCAGGGAAAGGAGGGGGAAAGGGGGGGGGGGGGGCGCGGGGGAAGGGGTGAGGTGATGTCCCTCACCGTGTAATTACTGACAGCGTACAAAAAAACTTCCCATAACCATTTCAAAGGGGGGCCCTGCCTAGTGCATTACGGAAACCGTAAGTCCATATGTGACTGATGGGTCTTTTGGGTGTAATGTGATACACCTCCTACTGTTGACTACTGAATCGTCTGTGGCTGTGCTCGGATTCCTGGCAAAAGTCGATGCTTTGATGGAATGAATGAATATATCCATCAAAGTCCTTCTTAAAGGGAACGCTACAGGAAGTCAGAGTAGAGGAACCGATTCGTCAGGGCCTTTTTATGACTCGTCTGGTCTATAAGAAAAGCGGCTCACCTCATGTATCATACTCCTGTTTAGAAGTTTCCTCCTCCTGTCATATAGCAGGACAAGCCTAGAAGCTCAAAGGGACTGGCTTATGCTTGGAATGCTTTTTAGGTACAGTATTATAGATAGTACAGAGTAATGAGGCTTTCTAATTAATATTCTTTATTCCAGTAGTTTCAGCTTTGGTTTAACACATTTTTTAGGAAATGTTAATTAGGCTCGTGGCGTTAGCTTCTGATATTTCATATTCTCCAGTACAAATCCGATGTGCCTAGACTTTGGCGTGACCTTTTTCACTCGGTAGATAATAGCTTTTTCCACTAAGAGAAAATAGAAAAACGAAATGACCTCCTTGGAAGCCAAAAAGGGCGGCGTAAGCAGTTAAACTTTTTGGCAAGTTCCATCCATTGTTAAGACCAAGAAGGGCTGTTAAAAATAACTCCTTGAGACAATATCACAATACTGACTGTATGTACTCCGGAATTAGATCTCTTGATGCTATTTAATAATGATTTATTATAATTTTTTTTGTCACTATCACATTTTTTCTTCCTGGCATTCCTTACGTTTATTTAGTGCGCAATACTGCTTTTGGAACTGAACAGAACGGCATTGTTGTACAGAGTTAAGGGACTCCTTTGCTGTTCCCTTGAGTGTAGTTGACCTTTACCCTTTGGCTTTTTTCTCTCTAGACGGACACGCTGGATGCGCTTGGGGAGGAGATTAGTGGAATGGCCCGGTGCCCGTATGATGCCAAGCACGCCAACGTTGCCCTGTTTGCTGGTGAGCCATCTAATGGACTATTTTTATACCAACACTTTTGAAACGCTTGCTAATTTGCTCATTATGAAAGATTTTACTTGGATCATTTTATCTCTAGGCTGTAAATACTCCGTAATAGCTGCAAGATGTGCCCTAGCTTTTAAATAGTAACGCAGATTGTCATTATTAGGTGGCCTATAAAAAGGCAAGTGAAGGATACAGGGAACTCCGAGGCAGGCTGAGCTGGTGGCAGGCATTCTGCGACAGTTGCTCTCTGTTTCTGGGAAGAGCATGTTGCTTGGCAAGATTGTGCCTGTGGTCAGTTTGGAAACACATGAAACTATTGTGGTAGTAGAAAAAAAATAATAAAATCCGGAGTCTTCCCTGAAATATGGGGGTTAAAAATAACTCGCAAGATGGAAAACCCAGATGATTCATCTCTTCATTAGTGGCTTGAAAACGCTGTCCAATTTGAGGTCTGCTAAAGTGATTCATGTAATTGTCATAGTTACACTAATTACATTATTGCCTTCATATTTGTTTTGCCGATGAAGAGCAAACATTTGCCTATGAGTCATTAACCTTTAATACATTGCAAGCCTCGTCTCTGGTGATGGTGCCTGGGTTTTTGGGCTTTCTCCGGGCTGGTGTTTGTGTGTGCTGGTGTGGTTGGGCATTTCACAGACTGGGATCGCATGGTGTTTGTTTTGTAGATGGAAAGTTGTACTCTGCGACGGTGACTGACTTCCTGGCCATCGATGCCGTTATTTATCGCAGCCTGGGAGACAGCCCGACCCTGCGCACCGTGAAGCATGATTCGAAATGGCTGAAAGGTGAGTTAACCTTAGGTTATTGTGTGGATTACGTTTTGATATGGAGAAAGCACAGCTCTAAATCTTAAATCTAGAACGGGTCAGGTGGAAGAACTTTTTCTTTTGCCTTGCTGAGATATAGCACTAGTAGTCTTGTTTTATTCCTTAGTATAGTCTTCTACCGTGGTGTAGTGGTTAGCACTGTCGCCTTGCACCTCCAGTTTCCAGGTTTGATTCCCGTCTCTGTGTGCATGGTGATTGCATGTTCTCCCTGTGCCTGGTGGGTTTCCTCCGGGTACTCCGGTTTTCCTCCCACAGTCCAAAGACATGTAGGTTGGGTTAATCGGCATTCAGAAATTGCCCGTAGTGTGTGAATGAGTGTATGTGTGTGGCACCCTGTCCAGGGTATACCCCGCCTTGTGCCCTAAGTCTCCTGGGATAGGCTCCAGGTGACCCTGAATACCGGATAAAGTGGTATAGAAGATGAGTGAGTGAGTCTTTTATCATAGTATTATAAGATCGTGATGTACAGTATCGTTATAGTATAATAGGTGGTTGAATGTAAGGAAGAGCCCTGAATATATGTGTGTTATGTGTAATTTTGCAGAGCCCTACTTTGTTCAAGCTGTGGATTACGGGGACTTCATTTATTTTTTCTTTCGAGAAATCGCTATGGAATACAACAGCATGGGAAAGGTAAGAATCCGACTCGTGACGTGGGTTGCGATTGTAAAAGAAAAAACGATCTTAACGTCTATCCTTTCCTCCTTGATCACCGCACGCAAAAATCAAAGGTCTTCTGAGGAAGAAAACAGGACGCATGGTGCGTCTCTGATAATGGAGATGGTTTTCAGGAAGGGTCGGCCCTTTTCGAAATAGGAAAACACACTCAGGATGGAGGAGCTAAAAATAAACAAGAGCGCCACAGACGTTGTTCGAATTGTTGGAAGTCTGAAAATAGTTTCCTATTTCAGCCGGAGCACCTGTTGCACGTTGCACCCTACGTCAAGAACTCAAGAATCCGCTTCCTTCATTTAATTAACCTTGTTTGACCCTGTTTATGAAAGAAATTCTTTCTTCATGGCATTTCACGTGGTGCTGTTTGCATGCGCGGTGCTCTGTGGCTGGTGGTTAATTGTAGTGTTAGAACCATCTGTGAATGAAGCGCTCTGCTCTTACAGTACGAATGCGTTTGAAAGAGTTCTCTAATTATACGTGCCTGCTCTAGTAGCGCAACGCCTATTGCCATCAATCTCAAACTCACTCACAGGTGCTAAAATTATTTAGATGAATCATTTCGAGGCCATTCATGGAATATTTTTATTTACAGTAAAGCACTTTGGATAAGGTTTAATTGAGTTCTTATCGTGTTCGGAGGGTGGAATGAGAGGACTCGTATGGGTGCTAGATGAGGAATTTTTGCGAAGAGTTCAGCAATAAAAATGTATTAAGCATTCTTATTGGAATACCAATTGGAAGTCTGAACCTAATCTTTATAATTGATTTTATTGTGATACAGTCCATCTGTGCATATGTAGATTTTCAGGGGTCCTAGGCACTACAAATCCAATAATGTCAATATTAAATATTATATTATAAATATGAGTCATATAATGTTGTTTGTTGTTTTCTTCAATTCACTAAGTAATGAATTTTCTGCCTGGAAGTAATTGGACTTGTATAGCAGGCATTAAGACACTTCAGTCAGAAGCTTTATGATGCTGTTTTTTCCCCAGGTGGTCTTCCCACGAGTGGCCCGCGTGTGTAAGAACGACCGCGGCGGCTCACAGCGCGTACTGGAGAAACAGTGGACGTCGTTCCTGAAAGCTCGCCTCAACTGCTCCATCCCGGGAGATTCGCACTTTTACTTCAACATCCTGCAGGCTGTCACTGACGTCATCCGCATCAACGGCCGTGATGTTGTCATGGCCACCTTCTCCACACCATTTAACAGGTATGTAAGGTTTTTTTTTTATCTATTCAGAAGCAAGTCTAATCCAGTGGGAATGTTTCTCAGTTGATCCACTAGTAATGAATAGAAAACAGACTTGGCAGATAATTTCTTTATCTAAATTGGAATCACAGAACTGGCATAAGGCTCATAGTATTTGACAATTCCCATGTTGTGGCAGTTTGTGGCAGGGCGGTGGAGCTTGTGTAATGGGCCAGACAGCTACAAAATTTCAATAAGGGTTTCTGTAAGGACCATATTTAAAGTTAATCCAAGCGTGGAGAATGAACTGCTATTGACTGGAAGTTCCAGCCATACAGTGGGGACGTATTAGTCATTGTTTCTGGGCAACTGCTTCGACAATGTGCCAGTTCATATTTCGGATTTATTGCTCAGATTTACAGTTTTGGCCACAGAGGTTAGCAGAATCCCATCTCTGTAATTAGCACAATTCTATCCTTGTGTGCTCTGTATTCCGCTTAAACTGCCTAGTTGAAGAGACAAACGAGGTGGCATGATTCAGAGTTTTGTTATGTACACAGTAGCGGGTATCCGCAGGCGAATTACTGCATGTCTCTCGGCTCCTCTTTAGCATTCCAGGCTCGGCCGTGTGCGCCTACGACATGGCAGACATCGCCACGGCTTTCACTGGCCGCTTCAAAGAGCAGAAGTCGCCAGAGTCGACCTGGACGCCCGTACCTGAAGAGAGAGTCCCTAAGCCCAGGTATTCATTGATATTATTACTTGTTTTGTTTTCTAACAGTATGAAACTTCCCAAAAGCATGTGGGAAGCTCCTCATTTCAAGCGAACAACAATGCTATTGTGCTCTTTCATCACAGATGATGTTTGGGGTTCTGTGATATGGCGCCAACTGCAGTCATGAATATTTACAGTTGACTTAGGGAGATATTATGTAGGTCTTATAAATAAATTATGGTCACACTGGGCAATTCCCTTTGAATAACAGTGTTATCATGCCATGAGAAGAAAGTCAAAGACAAAAAAAAAAAAGGAGATGTGCCTTTCAGCAAATGAGGCATGAGCTCATTTTCCAGATGGCTGACTAATTTTCCAAAAGCACCAGCCGTCCTGGTCAATCTTTGTCCTCCGTCCCTCTAATTATCACACCAAGAGCGAGCTGTATTTGCCCTGAAATAGCATTTTGCAAGAAGGAACGATGTGGGGAAGACAGTCGAGAGCTTCTTCTCGGATCCATATGGTGTGTCACCGTGTCGAACGCAACAGGAGTGTCGCTGGTGCTGATTAGCATCAAATTATGTGTTTGTGGGAAACAAGGTCAGGTGTTAATGAGCACAAAAGCACTTACTCTTCTTTTGTCATTACATGCTGCAAGGGTTGCTAACAGATGCTCCATTTTGCTCTTCATTTGCTGTTAATGTCTTCAAAGCTCGAGCGTGTTTAAAGAACAGTGTTTCGAATCTAACAGTACAGTATACCACACATGTATGTTTAACCAAAGAGAATGGGTGTATAAAATCACACCCAAGAGAAAAAGTCTATCTATGACTTGTTTCCTGATCTATGACTTGTTTGTAGGCCGGGCTGCTGTGCCGGAACCACGTCAACAGAGAAGTACAAGGTGTCCAATGAGTTTCCAGACGACACCCTAAACTTCATCAAGATGCACCCGTTGATGGATGAGGCCGTTCCGTCCATCGCCAACCGGCCCTGGTTTCTCAAGACAATGGTTCGGTGAGCAATCAGATCAGTCTCCATGTGCTAATGAGGACTAGCGCTTGTTTTCTAGCACACATGTATCTTTAATAGCACACCCAGGACTGCAGAGCCGGGGGCAGATAAGCAAGCCCTTATAAGAAGGGATTTAGAAATAGTTTACAGTCCTGTAGCCTGAAATCCCGTCCCATAATGGCGCTTCCCTAATGATATGTGTGAATTAATGGTTTCTATTCAGCATGGAAATTGTTTCTCAATTGACCAGTGGATCTAGGCATTTGCAATGCAGAACGCTGGTCAGGTCGAATTCAGGCTCAAATGGATTAATGTAGTATTTAGAGCAGGCGGTTGGAATTTCTGCTTCAGCTGCAGGAAGTGAGTGAGAAACTCAATCCAGAATAAGATTCTATCTCCTCCCTTAGCCTGGAGGGAACGAATCGAAATTCATGCATTTCTTTTTCAGCAAATTAGTAAAAAAAGGATGTTCTCGCTAGACAGGATTCTCTCAGCTCAGGAATGATGATTTGACATTAGGTTAATGACCATTTAGATGAATTTAATCAAAACGGAGTTCGCAATCTTGTGAACGTAGCGGTTAGCACTGGTGCCTTGCACCTCCAGGGTCCGGGTACGATTCCCACCTCGTGTCTGTGTGTAGGAGGTTGCTAGTTGGGTTTCCACCGGGTGATCCGGTTTCCTCCCAAATTGCCCGACTGAGTGTGTGTATGTGTCTATATGCCCTGTGATGGACTGGCACGCTGTCCATGCAACAGGAGTGTCACCATGGTGTACCCCGCCTCATAGGTATAGGCTCCAGACCCTCCACAACCCTGTAGATAGGATACATAGTATAGATGATGACTGAGTAAGTGAGTGTACGTAGAGTAACACTGGTTTTAAGAACGGTATACAGTATATTTTTGTGACAAATGCCACACTATGGCAGCTATCTGACTCACCTTCTATATTGCCCAGTTCAATCCTGAGCCCAGGTTTCGACCAGTTCTCCATGTGTGTGCATGGGTTCACCCCTGGATTTCCTATTTCTTCCCAAAAAAGCATTGCATGAGTGATTTTAAATTGCCTTTAGATGTAAAAGAGTGTGATTGGTCTTGTGAGATGGATGGCGTCCCACAACTAGGGTGTAGTTCAATGTTGCACTGAGCGCTACCAAGATCCTGTGTGACCCTGACCAGGATAAAAGAGCTACTGAATGTGAATAAATAGATGCTGCACTATTGATAAATCAATCTTGGATTCTCTAATAACCTCTTTATGAATCTTGATTTGTATATCTGACACAAGATGCCATGATCATTTCTTTTTCTTCATTTTTTAAAACAATCACCAGCCTTAATTACCTTGACATTGTATTTGCATACCAGTTTGAAGATTATACACATAGTTGATTAATGTGGAGGTCAGCAGAGTAATTGGAGCAGCAGACACCAGACAACAGTTTCATTTCTGTAGCAAGAATAGAGCTGAATGTTATTAAGTCAAAAAATTACTGAGCGATTACATTATCTCAATTCTGCTGCATTACATATTTTTCTCCCTTTCTTGTTTCTTTTTTTTTTCTTCCCCACTCTTCCAGCTATCGGCTCACTCGCATTGCAGTGGATAATGCCGCCGGGCCCTATCGCAACTACACCGTCGTTTTCCTGGGCTCCGAGAGGGGCATCATCCTTAAGTTCCTGGCTAAAATAAGCAACGGCTTTCTGAACGACAGCCTCTTTCTGGAGGAGCTCAGCATCTACAACCCGGAGAAGTATGTATTCCATTAGAAACCCACCACCAGCCTGCAGATCATTTAGAACTGATCTCTCGGGTTACAACCCCTCGAATGTGGTGAGCAAAATTAAAGGGAGCAGAGTGGAACTTTTGCAGCTGGGCCATTGCCGCGAAGCCATGCTGAACGTATGGCAGATGATTAAAGAATTCAGAGAGGTTGAAAAAGGGGGAATTGGATGCATGGCTCAAAGCCTAGCTGAGATCCCCTTTCTTTGTGAGATGCGATAGAGGTTTGGATCATGCTGCTGTGGAATAAACAGAGAAAGAGGGGCCAAAGCAAACTTTCTGATGAAAACTGGAGTTAGTAACTGGTGATTAGAGATTTTAAAGAGCCACTGAGCTTTGTCGCGTGACAAAGTCGGGATTTTTGGAGAACGCACCTTCCAACATACAGTATAGCACGGCACCACCCGATCTCTGGCCAAGAGCCATATGGCTTAGGTTTAGCACTTAGCGTAATGACTTTACAGGGTAAGATTAGACCAAAGATCTTCACTTCATATTGTATAAGTAAGATGGAACTATGCATAAAGCCCAGCTGTCATACAGTTGCCTTTAGATGTGGGGATCTTGGGCTCTTTTTACCTTCTAACAACCATAAGTGGCTCTTCACAGCTAACTGCTAAATGATGTGTAATTATTCCAGTATGCACGTACGATAAAGTACTCTGCTTGGTTGTACCAGACAGACTTTACATCACTGTAACATTGTGGCATGCCGCAGCCTATAAGTACTGAATATACAGTGGGATCCACAAGTCTGAGACCGCTAGTGAAAATGATTTTGTTTGACATTTGTTTTCAATTCAGCCCAAATGTTTTCAGTTCATATGATATTATCAACAATACCCACCCCGAGTTATCAAATCCATGTGCTTCAGTGGAAGGGTTGAGACTCACTGAAAACCTGACCTTTTATTCAAAAGAGTTAACATGGTCAATATCACAAATTTGCTTACATTTAAATCGTGACCTAGACATTGTGCAACATCTTCGATACTGAAAAGGTGTTGTACGTTTGCGTTCCATTGTTTAGTTTTAGTAAAGAAATGAAGAGATTCCAGAATTGTATGGATTGTGATCATTTCCATCCCAAAGCATATGAAGAACTCGGGATGAGCCTACTTTTGCATTCTTTCAGGTGCAGCGTCGATGGCGTCGATGACAAGCGCATCATCAGCATGCAGATCGACAGCAGGAGTCACTCCCTCTTTGTGGCGTTCACTTCTTGTGTGGTTAAGGTACCGCTGTCACGCTGTGAGCGACATGGGAAGTGCAAAAAGTGAGTCGAGCTCAGCTCACACAATAAGGTTATCAGCAGTAATAACAATAGGGTTTTATCTCTGAGGAAAGAAGTGAGATGAGAACTGTATGAGGTTAGAGAGCATGTCATTGAGCTCACTAATCCTGGTTGGAGGCAGCAGAATAGAGCGGCTGTGTCTTCCCCTCTCACAGGTCCTGTATCGCCTCCAGGGATCCTTACTGCGGCTGGGTGTCGGAAGGCGCGTGCCTGGAAATCACAAGCACAAAGTATGTTATTCTAAACCAGTACATCTACACTACAGTAGATGGCAAAGTCATTGAATCTTTTCAGGTCTCTATTTTAAGTGTAAACATGCCATTTTACATTGTTTTCTAACCATTTCTAAATATCGTGAACTTGAGAATATTCATTTCAGATTAAAAAAAAGTAATGGAGGGTGAGAAATCTATAAATAGAGACATGCAGCAAGCACTGATATAGCAGTGAGGGGAATTCTTTTTCTTTTTTTTTTTTTTTCAATGCATGCAGCTTCATCTATTTCTAGCTTGGCTTGCGATCTCCTCTTCCATTCTTTGTTCCATTCTATTGAAACGGTGCCCACTGTACACTCAGATTCTAGCCTCAGATTCCTGCTCTTGGCTCACAGTAGATTTTTTTTTTTCTTTTGCTCTTGCTGCTGCTGCTGCGGCTGTATCCCTTCTGCCTCAAGGTTCAACATGCTGAAATGAGTTTTTCCTCAACACAGTTGTAAGGAGTAGTTTAGCAGCCTTATTGGATGCTTGAACCAGTCTAGCCGTCTCTCCTCGACAAGGTGTCGATGTCTAGAGAACTGCTGCTCGATCAACGATTTTTTTTGCACCAAAAATCCCAGGAGATCAAGTTTCTGAAATGACCAAACCAGTCCATTTAGCAGCAACGACCATGCCACCACAGGCAGTCACATTTCTTCCTGATGTGAACTAAAGCTCTTGTGAGACATTGTATGTTTTTATGCAATGTCCTGATGCCATATTATTGTCTGATCGGTGGATGAATGAGGTGTAAAGATGATCCTAATAAAGAGGCCTGCAAGTACTGTATATAATGACCCAGTTTAACAATTTATTGATGGATTACTAGCGCAGTGTTTGGTTTCTTTCGGAGCAACCACACAACATTTGTAGATTCAAAAAGAAATCATTCCTCAGATGAAGTTGTTATACCTGTAGCGGGTCTTGCCCTGTGGAAAGTGATCAGTCATTGCGCACTGTTTTATATTATACTGTTATTATTCCCAAAGGCTTGTCTGCTATGATAGAGCTTTTCACTTTGGAAATTGAGTAGCGAGAGGCATTAAGAGGTTAGATGACCTGATGCTGCCTGAACAGTGCTTCTAAAGTGACTGAGTAGAGGATTACACAGTTATGATCTGTTGGCTTTTGTGGTTTGCAATCGAAACGCATTCGGCTCAACACTTTGTGCAGCGTTTAATGAAAAGTGTCAATATAAAATGGACCCTTGGGAGTAACAGCTGAAAGTTTCTGCTTTCATATTTTGTCACTATCTACTACAATTACTTAGAATTGGATGTGTTGTTGTCTATAGTTTATTGCACTTAGAGAGAAAGAGAGAGAGAGAGAGAGAGAACTGAACCTTCACACTTTCTTGTCTCTTTGTCAGCACAAGCTGTAATAACACAGAAAGACATTTTTCCACTTTTCTCTATACCCTGTTGTGTGTACAGTTGGATACACTTGGACAGGCTGAGTCAGTGTGGCATTCTGAGATTATATGTACTGCATCTCTATTCACACTGTACGGTGTGCCAGTGAATCCAAGGCCACACTCGTGTTCGAAAAATGCTCACTGATTTTAACGTGCCTGTCCGTCAGGAATAGCGGCCTTAACATGACAAATGTTTTTTTAAAACAGAATACTCAATTTCTTTTGTGTCAGAATTTTTAATTCTTACAATTCAGTTATCATCATAGCCATCCTGATATTCAGTACAACGACACAAACTCGAGTGAGATATTGCTTTTATACAACAGTTCAGACACGCTGTTTAGATATCAGTAGATTATGATTTGTACGGTATGTTAATGTAACCAGTTACCTTGCTCTGAAAGTACATATCCTTCCGCAACTGGTGGAACCTAGTGTTGAGCTGGCAACTAGTTAGTGACTGACAGTTAGTGTAATTTCCTGCGTCCTTGTGCCTAGAACTGTATCACAGCCATGCTGATATTCAATACAACGGCACTCCCTTATTTGTCATGTTGCTTAATTATGTTTTTATTTTTTTATGTTATTTTTTATGTTTTTAGTTAAAAAAAATTTTTTTTTTCAGCTGCTTTGGCTGTAGCCTATATTTTCTCAGACGATCCTGGACAGTACCAGACAAAACCTTCAAACAAAGTTTTGGGTCTCTTTTATTTGTTTTTTTTTTATGCTTCTAATGTAAAAACTAAAACATGACCCTAAGAAATAAACATGTTAAATTATATAGAAATAGACAATATATATAAGTGTGAAACAAATTTTAAACATTTAAATGTTTCTATTGCCCAATATGACAATAAAAAAAAAAGTTTCAGTCATAAGCCTATCAAAATGATAATCAAACTTTTAATTCATACTGTAATTTTATGTGTATAAGCTTTCAATATCAGTTGCTAACTTAAAAGGATAATGATACTAAATTAAATAATGATGGGTTATTATGAGTAATTGCTGCAATTATACTGAAAAGGCAACTTTAATTTGCACATTATTGAATGATAGAGGGCGGCACGGGGGTTTATTGGTAAGCACTGTGGCCTTGCACCTACAGGGTCGAGTGTATGATTCTCACCATGTATGAGTTTGTGAGTATGCGTGTATGCCCAGTGATGGATCCACACCATCGACATGGTGTATCCTGCCTTGTTCCGGAAGGCTCCTGGCATAGGCTCCAGATGACGCTGTACAGGATTAGCGATATAGAAAGTGAAGGAGTGAATGATAGTACTGCCTGACTGATCGGACTTGGCACACCAGCTTAAACTAGAAAGCACAGAGATTAATTTTTTTACATCTTCAATTAACATAAAGCATTTACCGGTAAAATAAATAAATAAATAAATCTATCTATATATATATATAACGCTGCTCTATTTTTTCATTTATATCTTCTTTAAATATGAAAAATGCTCAGTTAAGGACTATCCAAACTCAGATTGAAACTGCCTGTAGAGTAAAAACTAGTGGAATATTGACACTTTTTCACTATTGGTTTTGCTAAATGTTTGATAAATGTTTGGCTCTTCTCATGTTAAAAGTTCAAAAGAAAAAATCTGAACTTCCTGACAAAGACAAGCAGGTTTTGAGTTGATGTATCATGGCAGTTAGCAGAATTCATCTATCTATCTATCTATCTATCTATCTATCTATCTAATACAGTACCGTTTTACTTTATTATACCATTTTTCAGTTTAGTGCGACACTCAAATTTTATACATTCACTGCATCTTTAGTCACAAAGAAATGAATAGAGACCTTGTATATAAATCACACTATTTCCTACAGAAAAAAAAAAAAAAACTGGTCACTTCTAGAAAATGTGTCCTTTCACGGAATGTAACGTGCATGACATGACAGTTGACCTGTCTCTGCTGATAAGACGACTGAGCATCCATCTGAAATAGCAGCTCAACCTGACCAATAAAAAAAAAAAAAAACAGTATGTCCCTGACAGAACAGAACGCTCACTTGCTCAGTGATAGATTCAAGATTCAATAATTTCTATTTGTCACATTTACCACAGTGGTACTGTATGTCTGTATGTCTTTTTGACTGCATCGGGTCTTTTAGATGAGAAGATACGTATGCTTGTACAAATGAAAGAAACCAAAGAAACCGTCAACTATATTAAAATCAAGCGAAAGGTCTTCTACTGGGAATTTATAGAAACAATCCATTCCTGCTGAAAGAAGTGAGTTATTTCTAGTCATATCGATCAGTTCCCAAAATGTAACGAGTGTAACAGTTGACTTGGCTTCTTTGATTGGTACCCAGGTCTTGGCCTTTGAGTACGGGTCAGTAAGTCCCTATGGAAAACAGAGGGTGTGCCCCAGGGTTCGAGCTCTGCTCTTCCTCGCATGAGCTTGTTTGAGGCAGCAGGGCTGCAGCAGCTCACCACCGTGTGTCTTGTCTCTGTTGATTATGCAGATGGCCGTTCGAGCAGGACGTGGAGCAGGGCAACACAGATGGACTGGGAGACTGCCAAAGTAAGCAAGGGCCTCTTCCCTCTCTCTCTCTCTTTCCTATCTTTCTCTTCACTCTCTTTTTCTCCCTCCTGTTTATCTGGGCTCAGCCTTGACCCTGTCCTTCAGCTGCAGAAACACACTGAACACAAGGACCTGCTTTAGACACACGCACACACACACACACACACATCATTGACAGAAACTTTCAATGTGACCTATTCACTCAGCTACACTAAGCCTTATAGAGGCCTGTTTTCAGTGGACTGCATTTGTTTATTACATCATTTTATCTGTTGTGAATAGTAAACCGCTGTACACTGCTTACCTTTTATGCTGTGATCTTCGTGCAATGTAATTGAATGTTTGGTTACTGTGACACTGACATTGATGTTAATTATAAGGTTTTCTTATTTTCATATTAAACACAAATAATAAATGAGTGCCTCACGCGTAGTCTACCAAAACGGACTTTGCGTACATTAACACATTTTTTTCCACTTTTTTCAGACTCCTTTGTGGCACTAAATGGTAAGTGGTGTAAGTCAGAAGCAACTTGCATGAAGCCAGACTTCATTAATTTCTTACAAGCATTCAATCTTGTACTCTCTCAGTCTTTCCCTTCTCTTATACCTGACTCTCCTTGTTTGTGTAAAAAAGACTATATATAATTCAATTCCTTAGGTGCCTCACTTCCTTTACAGACCTTCAGCCAAGTCATCAAATATCTGACAATTCATTACTTCCTACGTTTTTCAAATACAATATTCCATTTCCCCTTCCTATACAGTAGCAGCATAACTACAGTACAGTACACTCACTTGATTTCTCCCCAGTTAGCTAGATTTGAGAGTCGCTCCTCCTTGTGCCATAACACCCCCCCCCCCCACCCCCCTTCTATTCTGTGCAAGTCTTAACTGGTCCCATTGATTCGCTTTGACCTTTGATTTCCTAATTGGATAGATCTAGCTGCTTAATAGTAGGCGGCTTTGTGGGTTAGAGATGTGGCCGAATGCAAATGGTGGAAGCTGTTTACAGAGGCTGAACAGCGGCATGTTCTCCGGAGCGCCTTTAGAAATTATTCATGAAATACAATCCAGCAAATGCTGGCTGCATCAGTGGTGCACACACTCACAGACACACACAAGCACCCATAAACCCACATGCAGACACACATACTCATATGTACTGCTTGGTGCTGTTCGATGATCCCATTCGCTCTAGCACAGAAAGGAATGTTCACCATTCTGTTGGAGGGAGCCGGTGAAAATGTCTACCCTCCTGACCTACATATCACACTATTACTTACCCTGGGTAGAGAAGGTCTGATTATCCTTAGCATTTATGACAAAAATAGGAATCATTCATCTCTTCTTTGGCCTGCCTCTGCTTTCGGTCCTGCTGCTCTTTGAGCACAGTGCTAAGGCTTGCTTGGTTCATCTATTATATCTGCACGATTTCAGATTTCCTTGGCAATACATTTGCAATATAATCTAACCACTTCCCTCATGGAAGCAGATCAACCATGAAACCATGACGAAATCAAACTTCCGAAGTGATATCAGTATACTTGAAACGGCATCATCTTTCATGTTTCCGCATCCTTTTTACATAGCTCGATTTCACGTACATGCTACATCGGTGGTCGTTTGGAATATCGTCCCTTTCCAGCGCAGACAATTTTTTAAAATTCTATTTAACCAGTAAAAAAGAAGAAGTTCAATTTGCCGTTTCAGAGATTTTTTTTTTCCACGAAGCCCAAGTGTATGTGTGTCATCAGCCTCCATTTCAGTTTCCCTGGCTGTGGAAAATGAATTATAAAATAGCTCTGTCACACTAATCACTCAGCCTCCAGCACATTTTTAAATAAATCATTTTAATGATTGCTACGGGCAGGCCATGAAGCTGTTGCACATGACAGACCAGTAGCAAACAACTACAGATTTTGACCACAACAGATAGGCATGAAAGAGAGGACTCGGTCTATCACTTAGCTAAGATATAAGATACATTATGGCGCTCACTCTGGTGAATTGACTGCTTTTGGGAACGAATTGTGTTTTGAGTGATTTGGGATTACCTCAAAACGTGTAAAGAAGCTCAAACTACATGTGTGTCTCAGTGAAGAAGAGACAATTTATATTTATTATATGTGATTTGTTGCACACAATGCCACGGGCTTGAAAAAAATGCTCATTTAGGTAATGGATTTTCTATAAATATAAGCAGAGAAGCATTTCTGTAGCATATCCAGAGCCACACATATGAGCAAGGCTGACCTGGACGTGGACAAAATGAATATGTCGTGCGAGGTCACAGGGCTCACAAGGCCAGAGTGGAGCCATGCTCGAGTGACACATGGACAATGCTCAGCGCATAATTCAGTTCCTGCATCAGAAGCTCAAAAGGTCATCGCTTAATTCAGCTCTTATGTTTTATTATGACTCGAAATGACTCAATTGAAAATATGGACCAACATTAAAATGATTTTTGCATTCAATATTTATTTCTTTTTAGATTTGAAAATGGCAAGATAAAGCGATAATGGTTTGTATTTTGTAAATATGGAACAAAAATTGAAGAAGATTTTAGCTTCTGTCACATTCGAAGGTCTCATTTGACCTTAGTGATGTGAAAAGCTTTTTCATGGTCAACAAAAAATGTTCAGTTAGACATTACGGATGGCAGCATGCATTCTCAAAAAAAGGGGTACTAAACTTTACCTTTCCTTGTCACTGGAGAAATACAGGAAATATACAGGAAGTATCTTCAGTATGCTTTTTTTTTTTGGAAGTTTTCACTTCCAAATACCTCAGGTGCGGTCACCAACATATTACTGATGATTTATGCAAAATATTTACAGCATAAAAATATCGATTGATGTTATCGAAGTATTTTTACTAAGGTTTTGTTTTTAATATGTGGATCAAATATTCAAAACGTAGTTACGTAAGTATTCTATCACAAAGCATTACCATTTATTACCTCGAGTTCTGCAACCTGTTCCTTCTACCAAGATGTTTCGTTTTCCTTTCCCTTGCACCCTCTGATTTTCATTGTCCATGATTTGTTTCATAATGTTTTATAGTTACTGCTTTATAGTCTTTTGACATACGACGCACTTGCTATGGCTTTTGATTAAAAGCATCCCTTTTTATTTTCACCTTTGTTTTTTTTTATGTCTTAAGACATGACTAAATATTTTGGTAAATTCATTCAAAGGTGTAATCAGAGAAAAGATGCTCTTGCGAGTTAGCTACCTGCTAACTGTGTTAACACAGTCTGATGCCACCATGAGGTGAAGAGAAAAATTGTAGTATATTACAAATACCACGAGAGCAACAAGGAAATGTGGAGTTTAGTACAGTTTTTCTCAGACATAGTGGACAGTGGTTATTTAGACCCTGCTATGAAGTATATTTCTGTTTTATGACGAGATGCTTGTGTATTAATCTTTGTTGTGCTCTGGCAGGCCACTCCACCGCTTCTCTCAGCACTGTGCAGCCCAAAGACCCCCCTGAGCCCACTGATAAGAGGGACCCTTATATCGCAGTGCCCTCTCAAACCCAGCACGAGTCCACCGGTAAGCCTTGGAATGGAAATGGGAGACTCCATTTTTTGTCCTGTGGGGGGGGAGAAAAATTGCTACAGTTTCATGCTGCTTCTAGTCGACCAGCACAAAAAGCGAGCGGTGCAGTTATACTTGCAATAAATTACCGCACTCGCTTCTGGAAGAGAGAGAATTATTAAACAAAGACTGTAATGGTCCTTGAGGAGGGAGGCAATATCCAGGCTATTACAGTTTAAAGGAGAAGATTGCACTCTGTTTATTTGCCCATCCTAGCCTTCATCTTGTCCTAATGACATGACATTGAGGACTATTTCTTGGCAAGATAAACCCACAAATTTGTTTAAGGTCAGCCCAGAACTGCCTTTGTACTGACGCTCCTGACAAAAGCAGTGCACACATCATGTTATGTTCACCAAATCAATTTCAATGCATTACGCTGCAAGGAAAGCCATTACATGTTTTATTACAACAACCCTGGGTAAGGGCTTTGGTCAAATCTATCAGGAGTAAATTGGATTATTTTATGTCATTTACCGATGATGGGCATAATTACAGTAGCAAAGGATTATTTCTCAAAATCTATATAAAAAAAAAAAGCTTTATATAAAAAAGGACTGTTAGGTTTTGACTAACATGCTCAAATGTATGAGTTACATAAAGTTAGAAAACGAAATCAAATATTTCCATGAGGGTTTTGCATAAACCCAGCTTCAAATATTTAGTGTCTCAGGACATTTGCAATTTGAAAGTAAAATACATTCTTCCATTCAACCCTTACTATTTCAAGGTCATACTACTAGGTCAAACATTTCCTCAAAGGTCATGTTTTCTGCACATTTCTCAGTGTTAAAAATGTGTGTTTATGTAAAGTGGAGTTTGGCATTAATAAATGATCCCCTGGACAAGCACTGGGATTCGCAGTTAGAAACTCCAACTCCACATGTGCACTGGGTAGCAACTCTCCAACTATTATGCTGTAATTTAAGTCTTATAGTAAGACCTGATAAAACGCAGGATGTAATCTTGTGACTCGCCTGGCACTATTTTACTGCTCCACCTTTGTTTGACTGTGCATAGTGATGTGCTGCACAGACATGCTGAATGGTACATTTATCATTTATTTCACAGTATCATTTGTAGATGGCAAGATCCTGTATGTGCTCCTTCAAGATTCTGTAGACAGTACAGTACCTAAATTGTATCTTTTCAGTCTTAGGCACAGTAACAGTAAAAGAAAGCCAGTGTAGCTGGAATTAAGGCAATAGGAGAGCAACGACTCAATGCAAAAAAATCATTTTGTTCATGTTGGAAATACACAATCATGTGAATAATGCCTGCTAGTGCTAGTTTTCTGGACTTCTCAAGTTGACTTCCACTTTTAAAACTGGGAAAGGTGCAGAACTCCATCTTTAAAAACAAAGTAGAGCTGGGTAGTATGACAAACAATGATCAATATCATGATAAATAACATCATAACATTTTCATACTGAATTTAATTTTATTAAAAAACTTTAACAAATTACGAGCCTGTATTCATATTCCTATTAAGAATACTTCTTAATTTTGATGTTTACCATCTCTCTTTATCACGAGAAGATATTTTTGGCATATCGCCCACCCTCACGTGAGAATAGATTAGTCCCAAGGACATTTCCTACATTTGCATGGTCACTGGAAGCAGCACACCTGTTGAACATACACAATGGTGGCAGAGAAGTGGCATGCTTATTTAGCATCACTGCAGTGTTGCTGCCTCTGTTGCCAATCCCCACTGCTGCCATGCAGAACACTGTGGCGCTGTGGCATAGGCAAGAGGTCCATATCTAAATGCTTCTTTTTGCTGTTGTTTCTTTTCTATTATTATTATTATTATTATTATTATTATTATTATTATTATTATTATTATGTACTGTCTATTTTATCAGTTACACATAATCTGCTTTCATTTTATTCAAAATGAGTAAAAATGTTCACCGGCATTCACGCTGCTGCCTTGATGTTCGCTTGCATGACTTTGAGACTTCTTTTAAAGGAATAAGGGTTGTTTTCTCCACTGCTTTATTATTTTTTGCTTAACATATTATTTCCACCTGCACCCATAATCATGCTTCCCTCTTGCCTCCTGTGGACACCTCTATGCTGGGCTTCATCAGTTCCAAAGTGACCAAGTGTACTGTATGCTGAAAAAAAGGATGTCTGCACATTTATATATAATTTTTTTAAATATTATGAGAGGAATTAAAAAAAAAAACTACAGATTTTAATCATGTATCAAAATGCGTATACACCGATCAGCCACAACACTAACACCACTGTGAACTGAATAACATTATCATTATATACCAGTAAACTGGTGACAGGATCACGGGCACCCAAGGCTCATTTATGCCTGTGGGAATGAAAGGCCAGCCCGTCTGTTCTGAACCCACAGAAAAGCCAATATAGCATAAACCTCAGAAAAAAGTCAATGCTGGCAACGATAGAACAGCATCAGAACACCCAGTGCACCACAGCCTACTGTATTAGCAGGCTTAGCATGCAAAGAGTCCAAGGTTGTTGATCCAGCTTGCAAATTCCCCAGATCTCAGTCAGACCAAGCATCCACGGAATGCGCCAAACATGTCCAATCCATGGAGGCCCACAGCACATGTAGCCCACAGCACAAGGTGACCCTACTCAATAATGGGCATAACGTTTTGGGTTTTAATGTTATGGCTGATTGCTGTCTTGTATAATAAGAGTGTATAAGCATGAGTTAGTGTGCGCAGCCTCATTTCTGACTTTTCCTAGGCTCATGATGTTAGTCAAAACTGGCATAACCGACATTAGTATAACTGGCCAAATTTGAATTGGATGAATATTCAAAAAGTGGTATTCATCATGGTGTTCATCCCAGTGCTGCTGTGCTAAAACTGACTGGTGGCAACATTTTTCGCAGTACATTTGAGCACTCTGTGTCTGGTCCCATTTGTATGTGTGTGTTTGTGTGTGTGTGTGTGTGTGTGTGTGTGTGTGTGTGTGTGCACCCACACAAGCCTACCCACCCTATCTGCACCTTTGCCATCTGCTGCCATTGTAAGTAGTCTCCCTTCCCCAGGACCTTTCATCTCCCCAGATGGAATGTTCCAAGGCTGAGCCTTAATGTAGCCACCACCAATTACTAACCTCAATCTACTGTACAGCTCATCCTCCCTCTTCCCAAATGGAGACGTATCTCTCTTCCCCTCGTCTGGGGAATGGCTTGTGTTAGCCCCTCCCTCTCCCTCTGCCCCCTCTCTCCCTCTCCCTCTCTCCCTCTGTCTCTTCCCACTCCACCCCCAACCTGTGGCTGTCTCTTTGTGCCTCTCGAATTTATAGGTCAATTATAAAAGCTGTATAGATAGTGAGATAGAAAGTGGTCTCTCTGGAGTTTTCTCGGCCTATATTCCACCTAGAATCAGCTTTGCTGTAACAGCACGAAATATATGATCATCATTAATGCCCACCCTGCATACTGCTCCCAGCCAGGAGGAGCTCACTAGCTGTGAACTGAGAGCTGACACGTGATCGCCGCGTACAGATCAAGTGTGAGCGTGTCCATGATTACACCTTTCATTTAATAATAAGTGCTGCACAGTGCACTTGCTTCTTGGTTTTATGGTTGAAATCCTCTCTTTTCCCTCTAGAGATTGGATTTCGGCCAGCGTGTACATTTGCTAATGGGGTTTCCCTGGGCTGCCATCGTTAAAGATGTTAAATCTGCAAAGTGAGCTTTCATTATGGAATGCTCACAATTTTATAGCACATTTGACACTGTTTTACAACTAGGTCTTCCATCACACTGACAGTCATGAAGAGAGGCGGGTTTAGACTAGATCACTATTTTCAGCTACTCATATCCTAATGATGTTCATATTAGAGGCTTTCACCTCTACCATAATTTAAGGCTATATTTATTTAGGGTACAATTGGCTTCAGGTTTACCCCAATTCTGCTTCTCTTTAACCCTATTAAACGCCATGACATGTATTATTTATGCACTTGATTCATTTTTTCACCTAGACCCTGTATGATCTTATATTTACAGGTCTTCCATGTCAGGGTTACTTTTTATACTTCTATAAAATGACATTTTATAATGTTACTTATGATTAGAATGTTAGAGGTCCGAATCTGTTCACTTAGGCAGGAGGCAATATAAATGCCAGCTTGACATTTTCTAAAAGGGGAATGTGCACTTGTAAACAAATGAGGCGTGCATCAGAGATGTAAATAAAAGATTGCTCACTGTGGCATATGCCAGGTTTAAACCTTAACTATTATCCCCCATGCATGAGCACTGAACAAGCATTTGATGTCCTCAATTAGAAGATTTAGAAGGCAAAGCTTTTGAAATCACTGCATTGATGTAGAGAGCTAGAGCGTACACATAATCAGCCATTCAGGACACTGAAAGCATCCAAATTTAATGATGAAGGTTTGGACTGTAACTTTATGCTGCAGAAAGTAAGTGGAAAAAAAATAAATCAGTGAGAACTGCAATGAATGAACTGCCATTAGTACTATTTTAAAGTATTTATTAATTGCATCAGACAATACATGTGCTATAGATTGACTGTATATTGAATGCATGTTTTCATGCTTTTCTTGTGGCATTGTAGCTGACGGTATTACTCACCTGCAGTATACAATATGTGTGACAGAGATGGGAACAGGCCTGAGATTTTTGTAAGCTCGAATCCACATCCATAATACAGCTCTATGAAAAAGTCAGAATGAATTCCTCACCTAAAGTAATGCAATGCCAGATTTTAATAATGGCCAAGTAACTGTAGTCTAATACATTTACAGAAAGAATAAACCATTGTTTTATTTCAGAGTGAATATAAATACATCACTTCATGGATTAAAAAGTATACTTTGCTACTTTAGAAGAATACTAGAAGAATTTACTATGTACAGGTTCCTTTTTTCAAAAACTAATGAATAAAATAAATAGTTAGCCCTGGCTAGTGTAAGTGTAGTTACTAGTAAGTAACTAGTAGCTCTAGCAGTTTAAGGATAGCTTCAGTTGTGAGTAATGCTTTTACTGAAGATGGAAAATAATAAACAAATCCAAAGTACATTCGGTTTATACATGGTCAAGGACAGGAAGAAGATTATCTTAGTAATATTCTAAGATTATATACAGTAAGACCAGTATTATACTGTAAGTAAGATCTGAAAAATGGGAAAGCAAATTCTTGGAAAACAGATGAGATAAAAAAAACCATGAACGAGAACCACCTGCTTGGTATGAGTGAGTGTATGGAGTTTTCATAAACTGTACTGTATATGTGAGCAGTAAAGTGTCCAGGTGTAAGCGGAGCAGCACTCTAGTGACTGTGAATGTGACAGTAATGAGACAGTTGCTTTTTTTTAGTCCTTGTTGGCCATATTTGTAGGCTGTTGGGTGATCTGGGAGATTATGTTTGTCACCGACTCTGGTGCTGACAAGACAAAAGTAATGTACTGTCTGTGTTTTTTTTCCGAGAAATGTAACTTTTAATACTGATCTAAAGTTATTTTTACATCATTTTGCCTGAAAATACCTTTCAGTTTGCAGTGTTTGCCATAAGCTAGAATTTGACTTGCTGCTTAGCCACTTCTGTTAGCGACTAGAATCCATGCCAGTTAAACCGAGCTTTAGCAAAGAAAACAGTCTAGCTTCATCATTTTATACTACTGACAGTAAATGTATTACTTCAGGATATTGAATGATATTTGACACTGCAAACCCATGCATTATTTTACACAGGCATGAATAGCTAGTGCACAAAGTACATTCATCGTGTAGCATGAGAAGGTCACGGCCTCTGAGGAATTGGCAGCATTCTTGATGTTTTTTTCTCAAACGATGAATGCGATCTATTGATGTATAGCATCAGAGACCTTCAAGATTTATAACATGTACTTTAAACATCTAAATACAAATGTAAAGAGTTAATTGTATGGATTTTTTTTTCCATTTAGCTAAGTAGGAGTAGATGTAATTTACATCTGAGTTCAGTAATATTTAAGTACTAAATGCCAAAATAATACCCAACTTTTGTCCGACCCTGACAATGACCTTCATGTTGTAACTTTTTATTCACAGATTTTTACCCAAATAAATAGGGCAAAATTATATACTTTTTTACATTCTGGACAAGTGTGAAATCATTGCATTTGTGATTTGAATCCATACCTATAGATTTTGCCCTATAAATACACTGAATAACTAGAACAGCAGTTACATGTATATTTCCTTTAAAAAAGAAGATGCATTTTGCCACTAATACATTATATTTTAGAGATCCCTTACAGAGCACTCACTATAGAAACCATGTAGGAAGATAAAACCCCAGTTCACCTTGCAGCCACGCTAAAAAACAAGCATTCACTGACAAAGAGAAAAAGAGTATTTGATTATTTTGCAGAGAAGTAAACATATTAAAGATGCAGTGGCAGAACAGTTTTCCGTGCTGGTTGCTTGGCTAAGATGTCACTTTTCTCACATGAGAATCTGAACAGAATCAACAGGAACATTTGTCACTTGAACTAGAGCCCTCAATGGAGCTTCACACACCATCATCAGTCAACACACATGTTCAAGCTTCTGCAAGTCATCCCGAATCCTCCGTGAGACGTTTCCAAACCTGGGGGGTTAAATTATCGTTAGACATCATCATTAATGACTGTCAAACTGTCATATTTTTAAACAGACCTCATGTACCTTTGAAGCCTCTTAAAAAAAAGCCTTTTTTCCAGTGTGAATATTTGTCACTTCTTCACACGAGGTAGCGTGTAGTAGGAGGCTTTGGAGTTGATTTAACTCACTCGAATGCAGCGAAGCATTTTCCAAGATACTTAATTTATCTTCAATTGGAGCCTCATGAAATTCAAATATGAGGATTCTCAGCTTGAGCTTTGTTTTTGTTACTACTTTTATGTCAACAACCCATGCTGGAAAAAATATTCTGTGAATAAGGTTTAGTTTGGGTGCGAATTTTAATAAGAGTAGAGTGTTTGAGTATAATTATAAGACATCGTGATTACTTGCGCATTTAAAGTTATTTGGCGCATCCAGAAGGAATCAAAGGAATTCGTTAAAAGAGAAATAAGGGCTTAAAAGTAAGCGAGATCTTGCAATCATGTGCCTTTAACTAATAGAGCTCTGCTTGTCTGAGACCAGCGCTTCTTTATGACTGCAGGTCCTTTGAAGTCAATTCAAGAAACAATTTAGTTCCTACATGAAAGTTGGGTATCTTCAAAGGTCTGATAAAGCCCAGAGGCTTTGTTTAAGTGGGGCCCTCCATATCCTAGTAGCCCAGTGTCAAGGTCAGAGCAAGTGGCCCATAGAGGCACTGGAAAAGCACTTTAACTTCTCTTAGTCTTGGGGACTAAGTGAACTTCTGTGCCTGTGCCTGATGTTCAATGAAAAGCTTGTTTCTTCCACTCCATTTCAACCTAGGTTCAATGCTGAGACTATATAGATTTAGGGCTACGTGTTCTTCCTGCAGGTGTCTTGCGAAATGTCTTTTTATCTTTGTGTTTAGTTCAAGGCGATTCTTATAGGACACTCTGGCCAAGATTAAAATGTTATCCATCAATACATGTGTTGTAAACATGCCTCCTCACTTTTTAGTCTAAATACTGGAGAAAAAAATGATCGCTTGTGGCTACGCACCTTGGTGGTGGAAGCACATTTACAGTAGAAAGACTACAGCTGCTCTGAGGTGAGATATTTGTGAGGGGCCGATTGATTTTTTTTTACCTCACTACCTAATGCAGAAGGCAGCTAGAGATTAGTGTTACAAAAAGCTAAGAAGCTGAATAGCGGAATTTAAGAGAGCAAGCAGAGGCAAGTGCAGCATACATTTATTCCTAAATTGATATACACAATCTAGCACAACTATGGGCATAACAGGAAGCATGTAATAAATAGTAATGTTACAAGATCAAATCTATCCATTTTTATCTCTAAATAACATTTTAACAGGCTCTGGTGAAAAAGAGCACTTTTTGCATTCACATAGTACTTGTACTATTTCATACTTAGCACATGGGAGAGCTGCACTCTGCAGGCATTCTTCAATGTTGTTGTTTGAAGAAATAGGTTGCATTGTTCCATGAGAGGTTTTCATTCCTACAAATCCTTCATGCATGACCATAGGCCATTATTTTTATTACTATGCTGCAACTAATTGATTTTTCACATTGATGAATCCCAGTGATTGTATGACTCACTTGCTTAATGCATACTCAGTATTGTATGAACCGAGCATTGATGGCGCAATTTCTTGATTGGCGTTTTTCAAAATAACTAAGCACTTATGTAAAGGCTAAGTTAGCAATAACCCAGCAATTAGGGTTAATAACATGGGCTACCAGTGATTGTTAAACATGTTGTTAAACAGATGTAACACAGTGGGTAATGCACTAGACTACTGATCAGAAAGTCCCAGGTTCAAACCCCAGCACCACCAAGCTGCCATTGTTTACTCAGATGTGTGATGAAATAGATGTCACTCTGGATAAGGGTATCTACCAAATGCTGTAAATGTAACCAACTGTTGGCATTTTGTCCAGCATTTTTCTTGAATCTTAACCCGCCAAACTATACTACTAGGTAATTGCATTTGAACAAACGTTATTAAGCAAGAAGACTTTCTTAAAGTCATACATTTAAAATCTAGGCTCTGAGTCCTCATGTTAACCGGGCCCTTTTAAAATTCCCTTTCAGGCAGATATATCTCGCTGTAGGCTGTATGGTGTTATAAATGGGAAACCCATCAAAACATCAAATACAGAGCTGTGAGGGGGAAAATGGTTCACTTAAGCAGAAAAAAAAACTCACAGACTTGGTTGAAAGGAAAAGCTTCTCAGATCTCTCCATTAGCAGAGAAGAAGCAGATGTGTACTGGTTAACTGGGTCGCTTTGTCATCCAAGGTCTCAGAAAATCTGTCATCAATTCATCTACTTGCTACAAGATAAAACCCAGTGATCCACAGATGTTTTGAGGAAAAAAAAAAAAAAACTTTCTCAGATATGGAAGCTGCATAGCTAGAGACAAATTCAAGGCCATCTCTGGTGTTTAGGATCGGAGCAACACCAGGCCGGATGGATTTCATGAGGCCACTGTGACTTGCATCACAGCCTGTTCTAGACATGACTTATTGCACCTTAGTGTATCTGTGTGGATGATGGAAACCATTTGCTTTAATCCCTCCAGAAAACACATGAATCTGCGCTGCGTGTTGTCAGTGCATACTGTTCTACTCTACCCGAGATTTATGCCCCTTTCTGTGTTTTCCCATCTAACCGATTTATTGTTGTTCTTCCTCTTTTTCTTTTACTTCTGCTTCTTCTTCTTTTTGCACAAACAATCTACTTTTTTCCTTTTACAGTTACAGGTACTCTTGTGGAATGTCAGCGAAATTATGTTTAAGCAGATATAAATACTAGTTTTCTGACTTGCCTCACTTTTATCGCTTGAAGTTGGCAAATAAAATTAAAAAATGGAGCTTGTCTAGCCAAGAAACTACGAAAATGAAGCCCTCCATACCGAGGACTCCTTATCACCAGTTACACAAGTTGCTAACAACAATTAGAACGCGTGCAATAATATAGACCTGCGACTGGCCTAATTTTTAAGTAAATTAATCAAAACCTTTTGAGCAATCACAACTGAGCATTTATCAGTGGTATAAGTTGTACTAACAGGTTCAAACTAACCTCTGCTCACTCAGTTGTACATTTTCAACCTATTCCACTCTTCAACTACGTAGTACCCACTACTCTACCTTTCAGCTTACTGTATGTTGCAATGCAACTTCTAATATGGAGGGCTTTTGCCACTACTTCTCTTACTTATATTTGTATTTAATAGTTTTCTTATGCTAGGTTTCGTGCACTGCTTTCAACTATCTTAACAAATTTCCACTCTTCAATCCGTTGTTCCATCACGCATACAGTACTGTGAAAAAGTCTTGAACCAGCCATATTTTTATATTAAATTACATTTAATTTAATTATCTTGATTAAATGAAAGAAATGGGAACAAATGTTTTACTGGCGGCAGACTACAAAGTGCCTTAAGATATATTGTAAAAATTGGTTTAATTAAAAAAATTTAATTAGGTAGATTAAATAAAACAAATGGGAACGAATGTTTTACTGTGATAGGCTACAAAGTGTCTAAAGATACAAAAATGTATAAAATAGTTTGTAAAAATTGCTTGTTTATGTAAAAACCTCAGCAGCAACCTCATTGTCTCTCTCGTCTGGTCTTCAGCATCACCAGTATACTAATCACCGGCTCGATTGTCTGCAGCAGTTTCTCACATGCCAAAGAAATGAGGGCTGGCACAAGACTTTGCACAGTACTGTATAATAAAAATTATATATTAATAATTATACTGTATAATACTGTATGCAGTTTTGTACACGGTTCTTAGTACATTGATTAACTAGTACAGTTTTCTTGCTGCTGAATATTATAGCACAGAATTTCCCAAACACCACCTGCATGAGTAAAGCAAGTATACACTGTATTATACATCGGATTTGTGTTTACTGTATATTTACTAAAACATGCTCTGACTACACTGGCAACCACAGAAATGCCATGCTTCTATCTTAGCTTCCCACAAACAAGTGGTACACAAACCATCGCTGCACATTCCTTTATAGTTCTCTTATTCTTTGTTGTTAGAACCTTACAAAACTTTGGAACTTTTTTTTTTAAGTGAAATAAAGCAGGTGGGTGGCAAGTTCATTGTCGGTTTTACTTAGTGAATGAGTCATTATTATAATTTTAACTGAAAGAAAGTATTCTGAAAGGGATGTCCACCTTTATGTAAAATACTGTAATTCAAATATTTTAAACATCTGGTCGTTGCCCAAATGCTTGTATCTAGAATATATGCATGCTTCAAAATTATAATTTGACTGGGAATAAAGAATCCAAACATGTTGTATGACCCCAACACCCCCCTTGGATTCGTTCATGTCCATTAAGACATGGTTTTCCAAGGTTACTGTAGAAGAATTTTTGTGGCCCGCAAAGAACAATGACCTCAACCTTGAAGAATAGCGTTGGATAAACTGGAAATTTGGCTGCAACCCAGACCTCATTGCTTTAGGTCACTAATGAGCACACAGTCACACTCCAGAAGCTTTTCCAGAAAATGCAGGTTATTATAACAGGCACCTAATCTGGACTGGAATGAAACGTACTGTACATACAGTACTGTATGGGTGTGATTGCTGAAGTATTCATAGCCATTTAGAGTGTCTGTTGTACAAATAAAACATTCTGTACTGAAAATCTGTTTATATTATATTGTAATAATCATTATTTCAAACAGATGGTACAGTCATGTTCAAAAGTTAGTATCCCCTCTTTTAATTATTTGTGTTTTTATAGAAGAAAAAAAAACATCTGATCCTAGTGGAATAATGACTTTTATAATAAATGATTATTTATTTACCAAAAATGAAACCAAAAAGAAAAAACATCTGGGCAGTACTAAGTATAACCGCTTGATTCAATAGCTTGTGGATCCACCTTTAGCAGCAACAATGTGAAGAAATAATTTCCTGTATGACATCAGTCTTTCACATCACTGTGGAGGAATTTTGGTCCATTTTTCTTTACAACATTAATTTAGTTAATTTAGGATTTTGGGCATTCACAGCTCTCATAAGGTCCTGCTACAGCATTTCAGTTGGGTGGAGGTTTGGACTTTGACTAGGCCATTATAATACCTTGATTCTTTATTTTTTCAGCCATTCTGATGTCGATTTACTGGTGTGTTTCAGATGGTTGTTCTGTTGCATTATCCAATTTCCAGTTTTAGCTGTCGGGCAGATAGCCACACATTTGCCTCTAGAATACTCTGGTATACATAACAGTTCTGGTTTACAGTACATGGAGTAAGAGTGTTTGACTGCAAGGTTCCTAGGTCCTGTGACTGCAAAACAAGTCCAAATCATCACCAGTCAACCAACATGCTTGACAGTGCATGGTGTGCAAGGTGTTTCACTGAAATGCTGTTTGGTTACCCTAAACATGGCATTGGGCATTAAGGCCAGACATCTCCACTTTGGTCTCATCTGTCCATAAAAAGCATTGTTCATAGTTCCAGAAGCTCTGTGGTTTGTTGGGAAACTGCAGTCAAACTTCCATGTTCTTTTTAGACAGAAGAAGCTTTCTCCTGGCATCCCTTCCAAACAAATTGTACTTGTTCAGTCTTCTTCTAATTGTGTGTCATAGACTTTAAAATTTAACATGCTTAGTGAGGCCTATATTGTCTGAGATGTACAGGGGGGTTGGACAATGAAACTGAAACGTCTGGTTTTAGACCACAGCATCAATTCGTCTTGGGAATGACGGATACAAGTCGTGCACAGTGGCCAGAGGGATTTTGAACCATTCTTCTTGCAGAATAGTGGCCAGGTCACTACGTGATACTGGTGGAGGAAAACGTTTCCTGACTCGCTCCTCCAAAACACCCCAAAGTGTCTCAATAATATTTAGACCTGGTGCCTGTGCAGGCCATGAGAGATGTGCAACTTCACTTTCATGTTCTTCAAATCACTCTGTCACCAGTCTTGCTGTGTATATTGGTGCGTTATATCCTGATACACAGCACCACCCTCACGATACAATGTTTGAACCATTGGGTGCACATGGTCCTCCAGAATTGTTCGGAAGTCCTTGGCAGTGATGCGCCCATCTAGCACAAGTATTAGGCCTAGGGAATGCCATGACATTGCAGCCCAAACCATCACTGATCCACCCCCATGCTTCACTCTGGGCATGCAACAGTCTGGGTGGTACGCTTCTTTGGGGCTTCTCCACCCCGTAACTCTCCTGGATGTGGGAATGACAGTGAAGGTGGACTCACCAGAGAACAATACATGTTTCACATTGTCCACAGATTTTCACTGCTGGCACCATTGAAACGGATGTTTGGCATTGGCACGAGTGACCAAAGGCTATAGCAGCCCGGCCATGTATATTGACCCTGTGGAGCTCCCGGCGAACAGTTTTGGTGGAAACAGGAGAGTTGAGGTGACATTTACTTCTGCAGTGAGCATGTTTTTTAGATATACTCTGGGTGAGCACCCGGACATCCCTTTCAGACAGCTTCCTCTTGCGTCCACAGTTACTCCTGTTGGATGTGGTTGGTCCTTCTTGGTGGTATGCTGACATTACCCTGGATACCGTGGTGCTTGATACATCACAAAGACTTGCTGTGTTGATCACAGATGTGCCAGCGAGACACACACCAGCAATTTGTCCTCTTTTGAAATCTGATATGTCACCCATAATGTCGCAATATTTTAAGCAAAACTGTGCTATTACTCTGCTAATTAAACCTTCACACTCTGCTCTTACTGGTGGAATGTGGAATCAATGACGATTGGCCACCAGGCTGATCAAATTTAGTCATGAAACCTCCAACACTAAATTGACCAGTGTTTTGTCCAACCTCTGTAGCTACAGTATATGTAGCTGTTTCTTATTTCTCTGAGCATAGTCTAACCTCGGGGTGAATGTGCTAGGACGTCCACTCCTGGGAAGATAGGTAACTTTCTTGAATGGTCTGCATTTGTGAATGTGTAAAATATTGAACTCTTTCCAGACTGATGTACATGCTTTTCTACGACCATTGTTTATGTCTCTTCCTTTTAGCCTTGTGTTAACTCAAACTCACCCTCTTAAATCCTGTGGAAACAGTAAGGGGTTACTTACAGTAGTATTGCCCACATGTTTTTTTTCTGTTTTGATTTAAATTTTGTTAAATAAATAAGTGCCCAGTAAAAAAAAAAAATATATATGTTGATATGTTGTTCATCAGAGGTGGGTATTTACCTAATCCTAAAACCTACTACAATCAGATTATTTTCATTTTTATGTTTTTAGACAATGACACATATAATTAAAGAAGGGTTACTAACCTTTGAACATGCCTGTATATCCTGTGTGAACATTAGAGATCTTAGGTTTGATCCTCTGAAAAAAAATCCTTAAAGGTTTTGGGCAGAACCCTATTGCTTAGAATACTTTGCTTTAGTGCTCTATCAGGTCCCAGACTCACATTTGTTACTTAGCTTCAATCACTGCTTTACATTCAAAAGACTAAAGGCTAGACTTTAAATCTGCAGATTTTATTTATTAGTGCCTAATTTTAAATCCTTATTTTGTGTTTTTTTTTTCATGCTTTATGTTGACATGAAGTGAGAAAACTTCATCAATTACTTAACTGAGGGAATTTATTACTGTCAGGCTGTAATGTTGCACTCTATCCATTTAAAAATTAACATAACCATTCAGAAGAGGCTTGATTTGATTTGGACCATGTTTGTTATTAAGCTGTAAATGTGAATCAATTTGATGTGTGCAAATGTTTCAACTCGTAAAGAATTTCTTAACTTTCATCTGCAGGCGTGATTCGTGAGAGCTTCCAGAAGGGCCGTGATCAGATGGTGCCCATCACTCTACTGGCTGTGGCTGTGGTCCTGGCATTTATCATGGGTGCTGTCTTCTCTGGTATTGTGGTCTACTGTGTGTGTGACCATCGTCGACGCCATCTTGAACTCTCCGCCCGCAAAAAACCTAAGGAAGCTGTAAACTCCAGACGTGGCTCCATGAACAGTGTGACCAAGCTGACAGGCCTATTCGAGACACAAGCCAAAGATGGCCGTCCTGAAGCCATCCTTGCTCCTCTGATGCACAACGGTAAGACACTTATCAAAGCGGAAGAGCAGCAACACCTGGACCTGGTGGCACTTCCCACACCTGAATCAACACCCATGCAGCTGCGCCGCAAGCCCAGCCGTGCCAGCCGGGATTGGGAGAGGAACCAGAACCTTATTAATGCCTGCGCAAAGGAGCTGGCATCCATGGGCTCACCTAATGTGCTGATAGGCAGTGACATGCCAATGAGGGCGTCTCCAGGCCACATTCCGAGTGTAGTGGTGCTACCTTTACAACAGCACCAGCACCAGCAGGTCTACCAGCACCAGCATGAGTATGTAGAGCAGCCACATCGCACAGATTTGCCTGATGATCAAGCAGCCACACTAGAGTACAAAGCAATCAAAAGCCCATGCCACAGTGTCATGGTCGATTCAGATGGGGTGCCACCCCGCGTACCCCAAAGGGAGGCCTCATTAGCAGCTGTGGTACCACCAGCTGTTCCTCAGATGGGCAAGAGGCTAGACGTGTACTGCCGTGGCTACCCAATGGGTCTGAAGAAGCAGCAGCACAACACCAATTCATCCAACTCGTCTCACCTGTCAAGGAAGCGAAGCTTTAGCCGTGCCGAAACACCACCCCCGGCTCCACAGAGGCTTGACTCCATGCACGTTTCTTCACCTTCAGGCCTTTCACGTCACTCCAGCTTGAGTTCATATGGCTCGTTGCCTCGCTGCAGCTCCAGGCACCGCAAACCAGATGTTCCACCCAAACCTTCCCAGTTCGCCCTCTCTGGCAAAGTTAAGTGCAGCGACTCAGGGACATAATCACTGCACATTGGACAGGGGAACGTTAAAATCTGTGTTGTACAGCTCTGTACAGGAAATGCTCACTGTTTTTTAAGAAAACACACAAAAAAAAACATTTTTCACATAAATGTACGTGTTTAAGTCAGGCTGGTGATTCCCTCATGGTGAAAGATGCTATCACCTGCTGCCGAAAAGAGAGGGACTCTCAAATCTCTTGACACTGAGCCAGAGTCTATTTTGCTCAGTTTCCTCTAAGACGACAGTATACCAAGTTGAGGACAAACCATGCCACAACTGGTGTTTTCTTAACAGCCTGCCAAAAGCACATTGTGAATCACAGAGAGGAGTGGAATTTCATAGACCTAAAGCTGGGATATACCCCAGTTTAAAAAAAAACTAAACAAAACAAAACAAAAAAAAACACATGGGCCACAGCAATCTCAGCCTGGAACAACAGCTGGTTTACAAAGGAAAACTGTGAAGTAAGATTGAAAACAATGAAATGCCTCTCTCAGTGTTGCAGCTACTGGACACAGCAATCAAGGTCTGCCTTTAGTGAGGTCTGAAAAATTGTCTACTGTAACAGGTGACTGAATAACCCGTGACTGTTAGTACTAATAGCTGGTTGTATTTATTTTTTAATAAAGTGCTTTCAAAGAAAGACGGACTCTTTTTAGTCTCAGAGAGAGATACGGAGAGAGAGAGTTTTTTTTTTATTATTAATTATGTAAAATTATTTAAAGTCATTCAACTGGAGCCAGTACAACTCATCAAAACAAGGTCCTCTAACTTTTTTGGATGTTTCTAAGTGAGCGTCTGCAGCGAGGATCTATTTATAAAACTTTGCCACCGAAGTTCAAGAAAAGTTCAAATCAAGCATCACATCAAGATGCAACTCCCTTTGTGATAAAAATGCATTAAAAAGGAAAGAAAATAAAACAGTCTTCAAACTGGAACTCCTTAAACACACCTTTACTTCTCCATGTGCGTCTTCGTTCAGCACTATGGATCGTATCAGCAACCTCTCATCCTAATGGCCATAAGTTCAGTGAGTGCCATTCTGGTTCACTTTTTGCATGAAGCCGTGCAAAGACTGAGCCGAGGAAGAACAACAACAAAGAAAAAAAGAACCCCACTTTTATTTTCAACAAAAACAAATGGATGCTGGCATAACACCAGCATGGCAGAAATGCTTATTTTTATTTAGCAGGTATTAAAAGGTATCATTTCCTAGTCTCATGTTCACACAGACCCTCTTACTGAATTACATGTTTGATAGCCTGTTTTCTGTTGTTGTTTGTTTCTTCCATGTGTAAATTTGTGCCTTACACCCCTGAGTAGTGAAGAGTTCGTTAGCTGTTAACTGTTACTTAGTAGTCCTTATGATTATGTATTTTCCTTGTTTGATAAGAAAAAAAAAAGCAACTTAAGAATGTAGGTATTCTTGTTGTTCAGTCTGGTCACTTGGAAATACCGGGTGGGCGGGGCTAACCACACAGCATATTTTGTGATTGATTTCTAATCGTGCCAATGAAACACTTGAAAACAGCCCGTTTGTTGTGCTAGCAGTGCTGTCAGTGTTGTTGTTTTTTTCGTTTCGGGTTTTTCCTGTTGTTGTTGTTGTTGTTGTTGTTGTTTTTGTTTTGTTTTTTTCTTTTCTCTCCAGGGGCTGATGATGTTCTTAATTTTGTTTCACAATTTGAAGATTAACTGCATATTTCTGGGAAAGTCTTCTTAGTTCTGGATGGTACAATGTAATTAAATGGCTAATTGGCTAAATAGCTCAAATTCAGCTTTTTAGTGTCTAATGTCTCCCACTAAATGACACTAAGCTCTTAATAATCATGTTGAGAGTTTCTAGGCAGGAAATACAGGCTGGCTCCTGTGAAACGAAAAGCACTTGAATCATTTTAGGAAACAATTTAATGCTTTGGATGTTTATGACAGATGCCAACTAATATAATTTCCTAACTATAGTATCGTTATTATGTACAATGAGGGTTTTAATCATCAGATTTGAGTATTTAACTGCTTCCCTGAAACATTTTATAGCTCAAATTTTCGGCAAACGGTCGGAGCACTCACCTAGTCTAATCTCTGTAGACTGGCGTAGATTGGAGATTCCTCCGTTTCCTGTCAGCACTTCCTTCTGCTATGGAAGTCACTCAACTCACATGGCTGAGTGAAGGGTAGCAGGATTTGCCGTTCCTCTCCTCAACTCTTACTTGGACTAACATGTACATAGGTTCAGACTGCATTGGCCATCTCGGATAAGATTAGGAGTAGTGAAGGGCCACTCAGACTCACTCACTCATTCTCTGAGTAAAGCATCTTGGCCTGTGGTTTTTGATGCTGATTGTGGACAGTGGGCTCTTTGGCGTGCCTTTTGATTTTCACCCCGACAGCTACGCACTGCGAGAGGTGAACAGAGCTGGACATTCCAAAATCTCTTGAAGTTTATACACGTGTAAGATATCGTTCAGTCACAAGGGTTTTTTTCCTTGTCCTTCTCCAACCTCCTTAACATCTGATTCATAAGTAAATGTATGTTGTAAAGACATTCTCTTTAATAAATGAAGAAAAAAGCTAATAAAAACATTTAAGTTCTTGTCACAAAAAAAAAAAAAAAAATCTCGTTTTTGTATTTTTTTTTTCTGTAATTGTACACTCACTGATCACTATTACAGGAACAGGAACCTGCTCGTTTATGTCTCAGCCAATCATGTTGCAGCAGTCCAGTGCCGGTTGAGAGTTTCTAGTTACAGTTTCTAGTCATGTAGTTACAGGTCATAATCTTTATTTAATGCTCACATCAAAGATCAGAATAAGGAAAAAGGTTTTGATCGCAGTTATTTTGACCAGGGCATGATTGTCGGTTCCATGTGGGCTAGTTTGAGTATTTTTAAAACTGCTGCTCTCTTGGAAATTTCATGCACAGTGGTCTTCAGAGTTCACACATAATGGTGTGAAGAACAAAAGAACACTCAGGTTCTACTGATTTCAGTAAAGAAGAGGAATCTGACACTACCATGGAACGATTTGAAGAGCTTTTGCCTGTTCTTTCTCCAAATCATATTCATAAAGCGTATGTAGAGTGCAGGGCAAGATTCTTACGTTCTGCCTTAAAGGTTGACATTCTGTCTTTTGAATTAGAAAGTCAGCAAAAAGCAGTAACATTTTAGATCTGTGACAGGCCATATCAAAATCATCAACATTGTCTGGGACGTGCAGGCAGAAGCATGTGAGATAGTAAAAACGTCTGCAGAAGAACCATGTCAAGATCTTCCAAGCATTTACGATTGTGCCCACACAAATTGCATTAACTGTTTAACCATGCAGTGTTTTCATCGGACTGTTTTTGCTTTAACAAAATTCCTTTGAATGTGTATAAGACGTATTCCATTGTAATATATATTTTTATTTTTTTAAAATTATGATTTTAAGGAACTATTAAGCAGAAATAAATTAAGGTCAAAGTTGGGTATGCCCTGTAAACTACTGATAACAGCTTGTTTTGACAGATTCCTTGCATGATAAATATTTGAGCTGTAGATAAGAAGGCAAACGCTTATCTAAGCATGTGAATACAAACACCTTTACACAAAAGCTTGCTTTACACCATTCATTAGTAATTTGTCATGTCTTTTGCCATGAATAAGCAAGACGATAAGGATCAGTCTGGAGCCTTCAGCAGACATGGTGAAGTGAGTCGTCAGAGACTGTGCTAACACGCAGCAGACGTGAGGCAACAGTGTAAATAACCAGTTTCAGGAAAAAGAAACTATTCTTGCTTTTCATGTTAGTCCCTGCAACTGTTGGGGAAAACATTTGCTAAGGCTAGCCAAAAACAGTTTTCTTCCCAATTGTTCAACTGTTTGCTAGCATGATAATAGTGCTAAGAATACAAACTAGCTGCACCCCACTGTTCACCTCAGAAACCACCTACATCAAGCTGGACCATAGGGCAATAGAAGAAGGTGACCTGGTCTGATGAATCACATGTCCTTTTATGTTATTTGGACAGCTGAGAGTGTGTGTGTGTGTGTGTGTGTGTGTGTGTGTGTGTGTGTGTGTCTGCTGAGACAGCCTGCGTCTGTGGATTCATGTGGATGTTACTTTGTCATGTACCTCCTACCTAAACATTGTTGCAGATCACATACTGTACCGTCCTCCATGACAATGGCATTCCCTAAGGCAGTGGCCTCTTTCACCAGGATATTGTGCTTTACACGCTGCAGAAATGTTCCAGGAATGGTTTGAGAGTTAAAGAGTTAAAGATTTTGACACCAGATATCAAGTATAACTGAACATCAATAGGATGTGCTGGACAAACAATTCTGACTCATGGAGGCCTCATTTCACAACTGGATAACTTGTGCTACCTTGGTTCCAGATATTAAGGTATAGCTTAGGAGGTCTTGGGGAGCCTTGATGGGTGAGAGGTGTTTGGGTAGCAGAAGGGGGACCTATAGAAATATTAGGCAAGCGGTTTTAATGTGATGGCTAAATGGTCTATAGTAATGCAAATAGTTAAAATCTGCACTTAAATACAGAGAAATATTTGATTTTAATTTTTTGTGCACCCATATCGCTCAAGTGTATACCCAAGGATACCCAAGGGATTAAACTTT